>OZ023314.1:3764301-3794301 GCA_964007375.1 Ophion obscuratus | reverse complement strand
GCCACTTTCGCTTCCTCCCTGTCTCTATCTTCTGATTTTTTTTCCATTTGCGTTTTCTCTTTATTTGAGAGTCACTATTCTTCTGCTCTGTATTCAGTGAATTGTTTCAAATTTCAACTAAAATCAAATAAAATCACTCTTTCTCTAACCCCCCCCCCCCTCGCTCTTCCTTCGAAAAAACCAAAATCCACCGAAGGGAAGGTTAAGATAAAGGAAGAGACAGATGACTTTGATGTGCGTGTACACGAAGAGGAGGGGCGACCCGCCTTTGCGTCCTGTCACGTATAATTAAAGTTCTCAACGGTTAAACCGCTTAATTCGTCACGCCTCGAGGCCGCTGCTTCTTCCTCCTTGTCACGTAAAGATAACCAAAAAAAAGAATATATATATTTTTTTTCAATAAATATACAAAGGAGAAACAAAAAAGAATAATTATAATAACGAGAACGGAGAAAAATAAATAAAAAAGTCAAACGAAAAACAAAATAAAATTGAATTAAGTGAAAAAAAGAAGCTGAAGAGAGACGAGAAGAAAGCGAAGCGAAATGGTGAGTACTCGTTTGCGCCAAGTTCGATTAATACCCGCTCGTCCAAGTTCAGAGAAGTGAGAAACTCAAATGTGCACATGCCTGTATGTGTGTGTGTGTGCGTGTGTGCGTGCGCGTGTGTGCGTGCGCGTGTTTGTGTGTGCGTGCGTGCGTGTGCGTGCGTGCGTGCGTGCGTGTGCGTGCGTGCGTGCGTGCGTGTGTGCGTGCGTGTGTTTGTGTGTGTGTGTGTGTGTGTGTGTGTGTGTGTGTGTGTGTGTGTGTGTGCGCGTGTGCGTGCGTGCGTGCGTGCGTGCGTGCGTGCGTGCGTGCGTGCGTGTGTGTGTGTGTGTGTGTGTGTGTGTGTGTGTGTGTGTGTGTGTGTGTGTGTGTGTGTGTGTGTGGTGTGTGTGTGTGTGAGAACGGGCACAGCGTTTTTTGCTCCGGCGATTTCGAGGGATTACATCTTTTCCCTCGAGGGCTTCTCACGCGATGCCCCCCCCCCCCACTCCGCCTGCCCCTCGGCGATCTTCCCTTTTCGCTCTCCCGCGCAATGGCTCGTCTTTTTAATTTTTTTTTCGGGCAATTCAATTGCGACGGATAAATTATACGCGGCTTAGCTGCCCCCCCCCCCCCTTAATGCCATATCTGACGGACGAGGTCTGTGAGACAAAAAAAAATATTGCCTCGTTGAAGGCACCACCTGTAAACGCTGCAACTCCGAGGTATTTAACGTTACCACACATCGTGACCAAACAACCTCATCGTTGGAGGAGTTTGCTTCTTTACGGGCGTTAAACACGTACGGGGTATGTGCCAATTTAAAAGGGTTTTTTTTTATTTCGGGCTTGCGGTTATGGTGTTCGATTGAGAAGCAGGTCGATTTTCAATATTTTTTCGTGAAGAGAGTATCGGGTTGACGAGGTCGGGATTTAGCACACAATTGATACATGGTATTGACGATGTTGAGTGTTTTTTATTGATGAATATTGATAGACAATGACGTAATTATTGTTGAAGGGCTTACAGGACTGTGAAGGTCTAAAGTTAGGTGATTATTCGCGATTTTTTTTAGTGGAAGGACAAGTAGGAGGATAATAATATTCAAGGATGTTATTACAGTGGAATCTCGTTTAGGCGTTTTGGACTTATACATTTTTATCATTTATACGTCAAATTTCTCTAGCTCCGGCATATTCCGTTCGTAAAGATGATAAGAAAGTTTCACTTATACGTTTTTCGCGCTTATACGTTATCAATTTTATCCCCCAGCGTCGCTTTCGAGGTTCCTTTTTCTCAGATATACGTTAATCACACGTGATATTCTCCCGCCGGAGAAAATTTCATGTGACTGCGTTTTGATGTTTTGTTTGAGGTTTTGATGTTTTGAAGTTTTGATGTTTTGTTGTTTTGATGTTTTTATGTTTTGTTGTTTTGATGTTTTGATGTTTTGTTGTTTTGATGTTTTGATGTTTTGATGTTTCTGACCTCGACTATGTATACATGTAATGTTTTGATGTTTTTGACCTCAATCTTGTACGCATGTACTGTGATTACATATCTCTTGTCAATACGAATTTGTCTGTTATTTACTAGTCTAAAATGTCAAAGCTTAGTGTTGCGAACTTGCATTAACGGGAGATATCCACCTAGATGGTCGAGGTCGAGGATTTAGAAGCGATGAACATTCCGTCGACCGTAGAAGACTTACACTATGGGCCTGGTATCGATGATTCCATTTAAGTTGACAAATTTCATGATTTATTCATTCCCAAATTTTCAAACGCGTTTTTCTCAAAACCACGTTTTTCAAATCGGTACCCAAAATTTCTCGAAAACCAATGAACCGATTGCCTTGAGGTTTTTTGTGGTTATTCCATACACCATTATCTAGTACTTGTCATAGGATTTTTTTTCCGTTACTTAGTTTTTGTTTTATAGGCAAAATAATAACTAATTTTTGGCCCAAAAATCACGATTTATGTTCAAACGTCCGCCATTTTGTCATAAATCGATATTTTCAAAATCGGCTATGACAAGTACTAGATTATAGTATCTAATTTAATAATCTTTTTGTTTTTTTTCAGATGATTTTTGAAGAAACGCCAGTTGGTACCGTATACGCAGATTTTTTTTACGACGCTCCAAGGATCATACAATATTCTTGTATATTATTGATATTTTTAAATAAAGAAAATTAAACTTATTTTTGAATGTATATACTTTTAGATAATAAAAACCCCAATCCGAAATTTAAAATAGTTTACCTTGAAAAATTCACAAAAATGACGTTTTTCCGGCTCCTAGGTGTATATCTCCCCTTAAGGCCTTAGGCCACAGTAACGGGTATGAAATCATGTGCGAATTTTACAATTTTTTTCCGTATGAAAAAGTGATTCACTCATAAAATTAATTACACATCTATTCAGTATGAATATGAAGCTGTTAGAACAAATATATATTTTTTTGTCGATGTACAAAATGGCCGACTACTCATATTTTGTTTGTTTTCTTTTTTTAGGCGCTCCGTAGCGTGACATTTAGCATCCACAATTTTTCACGTACAACGAAAAGCAAACTTCTCGTCAATTTACATTAGAATACCTGGAGAAGTACGTACGAAATTTAAAAAATATTGTTTCATTCAAAAGTTGTAGGTATTAGAACTTAAGAAATAAATTTGCAGTGAAAAATTTCGTTATAACTGCTCATAAACTGCTCATAAAATGAAAAGTTTTCTGCTGTGCAATAAAAAACCTTTGATTTTCGAGGGAACGAAACAATTTTGATATTTTGTTATTAAGAAATGGATAAACGTATGAAAAAATCATCCGCTCATAGAATAGGAAATGTTATGAACTTATGCTCTGTTCGAATTTGAAGTGAATTGGACGAATATATTTCGAGATACGAGTCACACCGTTTCGTTAAGGTGTTACCCCCACTTGTAGCGCAAAAAAGGCCTTTTTCATGAATTTTTTTAAAGAAAACTACAAAACTTTTTTAATCGATCAATATACCATCTTAAAGAACATATCTTGAAGAACTTTCAGTAATTTTTTTATTGAAAAATATTACATTGTTTAGTGGCAAATGGCCGTCAATGAAATAATGTTTTTATATACACGGTTTGCGGTGACCAACATTACGGCGAAGTGGATCATCTGAAAAAAAAAATGCGGACGGATTTAGTCAAATATAAGTATAAACTAGTCTTTAATCGAAGGATTTTAAAAAATATTCATTTTTCACAAAATGGCGGACAGTCAAAGTTAATCGTTCGATTTTAACGAAAAAAAATGGCCGTTTTTTGGCTATAAAACGGCCATTGTTTTCGAAAAAAAAAAAAAAAATCGAACGATTCAAGACTACATTTTTATGTATTAAGGAGTAAGGCCACTGTAACACCCCAAAAAAAAGGATTTTTCACTAATTTTTTGCTCCCGAAATTGAAGGTATTTGAAAAAAAACTTTTAATGGTGTTATCGGGCATACATTAAACTTTATTATAAAATTTTTTTACAGTAAAAAAAAACAAAATGGTGGTTCCACAGCTATCTTCCCGGGACATGTTTTGCTTCCAGGGCTCCGCGGCACGCAGCACCACTGGTGCACTTTTGAATCTAGAACAAAAAAAAAACCATTAATCTAGAGGGCTATAGCTAGAGAATGTCGATCGGATTTTAAAAAGTATCAGTTTTTGTGGATTTGGCGTGCGTTTGAAAAAAAAAATTGATTTTTGACGAAAAAAACGGCAAGTTTTTTGTTAATAAAAAATCAATAAATAAAGTTCTTGAAAATTCCGATCGACATTCTCAAGATAATGTAAATGTTCACATCTGGTTAAAATTTCAAGTAAAAAAAATGAAAATTGTTCGAGTTATGCTGCGTGCCATTTTAAAAAACCATGTTTCGAGAAAAACGCGTTTAAAGTTTTGCGAATAGTTTTTTATTGGAAAAAATTAAAAAAAGAAGTTTCGGAGAAACTTAAACTATTTTTTATTTTAAACTTAAACTATTTTTTAAGCCAATAAAAAAAAATCGATTTTTCAAAAAATTTACAGTGGCCTTACCCCTTAAATAAGCCTGCAAAATTTCAAGAAGATCGGCTCATTAGTGTTCGAGTAATCTTGGTCACCGACTTCAGAAATGCCATTTAGAGAAAAAACGCTTTTAAAGTTTCAATTTCCGGTCGTTTACACAACGGATTCTTCTCTTTCAACGCTCATATCTCAGTCAATTTCTTTCGGATCGACTTGAAATTTTCAGGACATATTCTCAGATACTTATACTTCAAAAAAATGCAATAAACAAAAATCGATTTTTTCAAAATCGCAAGTGGGGGTAACCCCTTAAACATAATATCGAGGAAAGGGATAAATTGGGTTTTACAAAAATTGTCGTTACTTGGTCAATTTTAACAATTTTTACAAAATATTTGTTGCAAATGAAAGGTAAAATCCTGGGGAACCAAACAATGTAAAACGAAAATAGCCTTTTTTAAAATTTAACGCTATTCCCCATTTTTAAGTAAAAACCGCTTTTTCGCTTGAAATTTCGCGTTTCAAATCGTTATAAAAAAAACGCCATAAAAAATTCGTCATTAAAAAAATCATAAATGAAAATTCTTTTCATCACTTACGATAAAACTCAATATGAAAAATCCGCGTCCTGCGATTTTTTTTCATTCGATCGAACCTCACCGCTCTCGACGATTAAATTCCTTTGTTCAATTTGAAAACGTTCATTGATCATCGCGTCAAAAATGAAAAAAAATTACGTTCCACCATTCTACGAATTGAAAAAAAAAAAAAAAATTTCTCCAATAGGCGCGAGTTCAACGCCGAAGATTGCGTCACAGCGTCGAGTAGATTCGCCAAAGTGATTGTCATCCTAATTGAAAATCACGGCCCAATTGTTTCACTTGTGGAAACCCTCGAGTGGCAGATTTTATGGCATTGACGTAAGAGCCTCTCTAGGTCGTCTCGATCGTCGCCACTTTGATAAATATCCTCCGATACGAAGTCGCCGCGTCTCGAACAATTCTTTCAAGATACTCGCACCATCAACGAGAACGAAAAAAAAAAAAAAAAAAATTCGTAGGTTCGTCGAAGTCTCTAGAGTGGGGGGGGGGGGGCGGGGGGGGGGGGGGGGGGTAGAAGGAAACAGGACGTATTCCAGATCGAACGAGTCGGAGGAATCCGAAATTGTCCTTTTCCCAGATTTCGTTGTGGTCCGTCGGTTGACCTGGGAACACGAGAGAGTTACGAACGAGATACACGTGAAGGGTGACTTGATTATTCTCGTGAGTGTGTAAAACTCTCGAGACGGCGGGAACGAGGGAACATCACTGCGAGAGGGTCACGCGCCGAAGGAATAACATTCTTCGCGACGAAAGGGAAAGCAATAAAGGGGAACAGGCGATATACATATATCTACATAGATGTACGAGTATGCCGGTCTCTCTGTCTGCCTCTTTATCTTGCTCGTCCTCTCTTTTATTTATCATTATGTTTATTTTAATTTTTTCATTACTTTTTTTTATTTTTTATTATTTATCTTTCAATTTATTTTACTGTATTTTATTCTGTATTATGTTTAAAATAATTGATATTTTACAATTATATATATATATATATATATATATATATTGTATTCAATCATCCGATTTATTTTATACGACCGATTGGTATTATTTCGAATTTTTGTCCCTCTTGTTTTACATTGTTTACAATGCTCCGTTTGCGTTTGCATTTTTGTTAATTTTTATTCTCATATTGATTCGTGAGAAAAGCCTGAATTAATAAAAAAATATCCGTTTTTTTTCTTTGATTATATTTTTGTAGATTACCTTAGGTATACTTTATTGTATATTATTTTTATTTTTATTTATTTCATTGTACGTTAGTGTCGTTTTGTTCTTATTAAGGGGTAAGGCCACTGTAAATTTTTTGAAAAATCGATTTTTTTTATTGGCTTAAAAAATAGTTTAAACCCTCTAGTTTAAAAATAGTTTAAATCCTTTTAACTTTTTTTTAAAAATTTTTCCAATAAAAAACTATTCGCAAAACTTTAAACGCGTTTTTCTCGAAATATGGTTTTTCAAAATGGCCCGCAGCATAACTCGAACAATTTTCATTTTTTTTACTTGAAATTTTAACCAGATGTGAACATTTACATTATCTTGAGAATGTGGATCGGAATTTTCAAGAACTTTATTTATTGATTTTTTATTAACAAAAAACTTGCCGTTTTTTTCGTCAAAAATCAATTTTTTTTTTCAAACGCACGCCAAATCCACAAAAATTGATACTTTTTAAAATCCGATCGACATTCTCTAGCTATAGCCCTCTAGATTAATGGTTTTTTTTTGTTCTAGATTCAAAAGTGCACCAGTGGTGCTGCGTGCCGCGGAGCCCTGGAAGCAAAACATGTCCCGGGAAGATAGCTGTGGAACCGCCATTTTGTTTTTTTTTACTGTAAAAAAATTTTATAATAAAGTTTAATGTATGCCCGATAACGCCATTAAAAGTTTTTTTTCAAATACCTTCAATTTCGGGAGCAAAAAATTAGTGAAAAAACCTTTTTTTTTGGGCCGTTACAGTGACCTTACCCCTTAAGTGCCTTAATCCGCTCATATATATTTTAATTCTTTTATTGTGCATATGAATAAAAATACGGACAATAAAAAAATGATTTTAAAAGAAAATTATATATATATATATATATTTATATATATATATATATACACTTTTGTTCGTTTCTTTTATTGTGCAGAAGAGATAAATTTATATTTATTGTGTTCTCGATGATCAAATATTCGATTTAAGTAATACAGAAAGAATTGGACTTCACATACTAGTTGTAATGGAGAAACAGAAAATCGAATATAATTCATTTTTTATTAAATGATGGAACAAATATTGACCGTCCTTTATTAGACATTCTTATGCAAGGGTTTATGACTGCCCAATGAAAGGCTAACTATATTTGTTCTATCGTTTTTGAAAAATGAATTCGACTTTTATTTTAAATTTAATTCATATATATATACACATATATATGCTAGTTTTAATATACATATATGTATTCTTAAATTATCAACACAGTTTTCTTGTTTTTTTTTTCAGTTCTGATGTTATTCTAAGTCACAATCTACAATACTGTCATCCATACATAGCATATGTTCTCCAAATTTTAAGATACTTCGTTATCATATTGCACGATCTAAAATGCAATACGAAAAAATCGTGTAAAATGCGATAACTAACCGTGTACAAAAAACTTCCCAGATTTCGTCAATTTTCAAGTTTACAGGTCGAAGGGATGGTTTCGAGTCCCTTTAATAAAATGTTGTCCCACGTTGGCGCGCAGTGTCCAAGGCCCGTCGTGCATTGGTCGTTCGATGTCAGATGCGATTGGGAATTCTCGCAACTTCGAATATCGTTGCCAGTGCACCACACCTACACACACACACACTCATGTGTGTGTGTGTGTGGTACACTGGCAAGGATATACGAAGTCGATATATGTGTGTATATATGTGTGTGTGTGTGTGTGTGTGTGTGTGTGTGTGTGTGTGTGTGTGTGTGTGTGTGTGTGTGTGTGTGTGTGTGTGTGTGTATGTATGTATGTATGTATGTATATATGTATGTATGTATGTATGTATATATATAACAATGATCACTCTGCTCTTCGATTCTATCCCTTGTGTGTCGTTTTCCGACCTTTTTCCCGCGACCCAAAAATCTTCTCGGGTGCACGCGGCATGGGCCTCTGTATAGGGCACTATCATCGCGGTCGCTATGTAATTCGAGCAGGTCTCATAAACGCATGCCGATTTTTATCTACCGGTTTCGTGTCTTTTTTTTCATCTTCCTCTTCGACTTTTTCACTCGGAGAAGCGACGGGTCGAGAGGACGCGTTTATGGATTTCCAGGACACGGGAGGAATCCCTGTTGCCTCTGTGTCGAACATTGGTGACTTTTTACACGATCTCTCACCCTCTCTCTCTCTCTCTCTCTCTAGCGAGAAAATGTATACGAAATTCCGACAAGCCATTAATTGCTCGTTCGTTTGTTCCGAACTGAGAGTGTTTCGAAAATCGAAAAAAGAAAACGAGAAAACTTCTTCACTCGGTGATTTTGATTTATGCGACAATAAAATCGAGTAAAGAAACTCGAATGTGAGATTTTTCGGATTCTAATTGGACTCGTGTAGAATGCAGCAAGATGAATGCGAGAGTGTATTGAGGTAGTAGTGGGGGCGGCGTTTTTCCGTGTCGAGGAGCCTCGTCATGGGCCGTTACTCGGATGGGTGACTGCTCAGCCGTGCACCAGTTGCCGCCCTGACTACCGAGCTGGACGCCAGTTTTACCGAGTTTGCGGATGATGACAGGACAGGAAACTCACAATCGGTGAAAGGATGGTGCTGAAATGGATAAGGTTCCGGAAACTTCCCACCCCCTCCGATCGAGCTGAAATTTTGCGCAAACCTTACTTTTAATATTTTAAGGGGTTAGGCCACTCTAGAGGCCGAAAAATAGGCTTTTTGGAGATTTTTTTTCTTCAGAAAAACTACAAAATAAATCGAGATTACAAAAAAAGGTGTTTATCATACGTATCGGTGACTGTGTACAATAATTTTGTTGAAGCGATTAATTTCAAAATGGCGGCTGTGCAGCGTTTATCGCAAAACTGGATTTTTTAAGTTGGCCGGAAACATAACTCAGACAATTTTCAACCGATTCACTTCAAAGGGTGCATATGTCTTGAAAAATACGTTGTCTATGGAAGTACGTGGGATTTTTTTTATATTGCATAGTTCATTTGTTATTAACAATTGTCTGACCATTTTTTAGGCAACTTTTTTACTTTCCGAAAATTTGCCATAAAAATCTTTAATAACAAATGCAATATAAAAAAAATCCTACGTAATTCCACAGACAATGTATATATTGTATATATAAAATATATACATTGTATTTTATTACAATTATATATTTTATTATTATATATATAATTATATATTTTATATATAATATATATATTTTATATATTTTACAATTATACATTTTATTATTTTATTACAATGTATACAATGTATATATAAAAAAAATCCTACGTAATTCCACAGACAATGAATATATCTTGAATATTTCAAGATATATCCAACATTTCAAGTGAATTGGTTGAAAATTGTCTGAGTTGTGTTTTCGGCCAACTTAAAAAATGCAGTTTTGAGATAAACGCTGCGCAGCCGCCATTTTGAAATTAATCGCTTCAAAAAAATTATTGTATACAGTCACTGATATGTATTATATATTGAACTCCTTTTTTTTGTAATCTCTATTATTTTGTAGTTTTTCTGAAAAAAATCCCCAAAAAGCCTATTTTTTCGGCCTCTAGAGTGGCCTAAGGCCTTAAGACAACCCCTAAAAGGATTTTTGACGACGCGCAATAGTTTTTGATTTTTTTGTTTTCTTTGGGCTTGTATGGCTTCCTTTGGGTTGGTTTGTTTGATTGGACAAAATGGAGAGCGCGATAACATATATAGGTACACGAGGCACAAAAATTAAAGGATATGAAAAAAATCCGAAATTTTATTGGATTTTCAAAAAACTGTCACGGTGTGAAAAATGGTCGTAGAGTAAAACTAAAAATAGAAAATTGAAGCTTCAAGTCTCTAGTTTTGAGATTCTGAGGTCAAATATATTCACCTCTGACCAATCCAGAGTAATAAAAAGACCAGCGGAATTTTTTTTCCCCAAACTTTTGCTCATCTTTCGAAAGGTACACGGACGTCAATGAATTTGTTTAGGTAATTTCATGTAATAACACTTTGAGCTTGAATCTTTCCCTTTAATTTGAGCATTCGAAGAGCTTTGTACAATGGTTTTTCGCCGAGTTATCGGTTCTCGAAGCAAAAAAGATACTTTTGACTTTGATCATCAATTACTCGAGAACTAATGGTCGTACAGAAAATAAAGGGAGGGTTCGGAAAACTGCATAGTATGCTCTATAAGTTTATTTTATTTTCTTTTCATGAAATCTATTTATTCGATTCGAAAAATTTGATTTAAAAAAAGGTCAAAAATGCCTTTTCACGATTTTTCGTTTAACCGGGGATAACTGTACAAATAATGAACAGACGAAGGGTAATTTTCATTTTTTCTTTTACACGAAAGTATATCCCTAAGAAATCCACAAAAGCTGAAACCGCTACGATTTTTTTTTCATAGTGTTCGGAATGATTTAAATTGCAACTTTTGCTGAAAAGTCAATTGAAGATAAATTTTCCTTTTTCCATGCATTTTTTCAAGATGAAAAGCAGATATAGATATAGTTGGTGCGAGTTAAAAAATAAATAAAAAATTCAATATCTTGAAAACTATTGCGAGTCGCCGAAAATCCTCTTAGGGCTTGTCTGAAAATATTAAAAGGAAGGTTTGTGCAAAATTTCAGCTCGATCTCAGGGGCAGGGGTTCGGAACCTTATCCGCTGAAATTTTCATCATTGGAATGTAACGAAAATTCTTTCCCAATTTATTATATTTCATTTTTTTTTCGTCGTCTAAAATCTTATCGTGCAGATTTCTGACAAGAATTCTAAAAAACGTTTTAACGTTTTCTGAGGCCCAAATTTGTTGAAAAACGTTCGGACCACTAAACGTTTCAGATTTTCCACACTTTCCCTGTGCCCTCGTGGCAACACACCGCGGTGTCTCTCGGCAACCAGAAGCAGCCGAGTGACCAATGTGGGCGGAATAGTAAAAAGGATGGGATCGTTGAAGACCGTAAGGGCGTACGAAGAGTCTTCAGAAATAATCAAAGTACATTCTAGTTGAAAAAAAAATGATATAATAATATTTCCTTGGAATTATTCTACGCCCTACAGAGCCGAAAAAAAACCTGCTCGCTCTCGCAGCGTCGCAATTCCACGATACTTGTTAAAAAAACAGCTCGTCCTCCGTATACGATCTCATATGCGGGTGAGCCCGTGTGATATAGTAGTGTTTGCGGTATGAGGAGAACAATGAATCTCCCGCCGAACTGGAGATGTTTGACTCGGCGAACAAGCGTAATCTCAAGATCATCCTATAATTTTGCCAAGTTTATGAGATCGAGAAAATCGGAGGGAGAGAGAGAGAGAGAGAGAGAGAGAGAGAGAGAGGGAGTCTCCTGCCTTATTTGAGAATACCTGCCAGGAAGACACAATGACGCGGGAACTCGGCTCAGGCATCTTTCTCCGGGACAAAAGACGAGAGAAATCCCGAGGCCGAAGGATCTCTCGTGTGTGCTCTATTGCAACAAGATCCTCAGATAAGATCGAAGTGTTGCAGAGCTAAGGGTGGACGGAGAGGGACACAGAGATCCAGAGGCAGAAAAGGGGAGAGAAGGAAAAAAAAGAGAGATTAGTTATATTAGAGTGAGAGAGAGAACGCTTCAGCCTATTTCACCAGGATCTACTAGAAAAACACGAAATAAGAAGGGCTCAAAACGCAAGAAAAATATCCAAACCTTCGGCAACTGGAATAATTAATCACTGCTATATTTTTAGCGATTTTTTATACTGTTTCGATGCGCCTCATTGACGCTTTATTGATAATAATAATCATTATTATATATATTTACATAATTATATATATATATATATATTAGGGTGGCCCTTGAAATCGGTAAAAAAAAATTGATCGCGCCGCCCTCCAAGACGGTTCCAAATAATAAAAAAAATCTACGCGAAGCCCCAGCTAAGTCCGTTAAGAGGAAGGCGTGCCTGTAAGCATGAACTTAAATTTAAATATCAGTTTTTCTTCATGATTGGAGAAATTTCGATTTTTTAAATCTAGTTTATTTGTCAATTTTTTTTTACTTTCCGAAGCTATTATATATTGATATTCAATACACAGATCAAACAATAAGGTCCTCCATACTGGATTTGATGAGCGTTCCGTTTTACCATCCTATTATTTTGGACCAATAGTTCGACTTAGCTGCTGTCGAACGCTTTTAATCACATCAAAATCAAACTTTAAATTTGCATCTTGTCAGAAAAATCTATTAAGTACGAAAGATATAAATTCACGATAAACCATTCACATAGAACTTCCGGATTGGCCAGAATTGTTTTTTTTTTTTATTTTGTTAGAAATCTTCCTTACGTGCTGATGATATACAAACATATTAATATTTCACTGAGATCAGACTTCCAGTGCTGTGGATAAAAAGTGTATTTGAAAATTACTTTCGCAAAAATGCATAGGGACATTTTAAACTTGGCAGGATTTTAAACTTGGCGAGCTTGTTCGTTTTATTGAAAACAAAGAAATTATTTATTCGCACAAGTCATCCAATTGGTCGGAAAAAACATAATATTCAGAAAGTGTACACATAAGATATCGATAATAGTTCGCTCAGTACGAATTCATTTATTTAAACCACAGAAATATCGTGGTGAAAAATTGACAAATAAACTAGATTTAAAAAACCGAAATTTCTCCAATCACGAAGAAAAATTGATATTTAAATTTAAGTTCATGCTTACAGGCGCCCCTTCCTCTTAACGGACATAGCTGGGGCTTCGTGTAGATTTTTAAAAAATTATTTCGAACTTTTTGGAGGGCGGCGCGATCAATTAGTTTTTCCCCCATATCAAGGGCCACCCTAATATATATATATATATATATATATATATATACTGCGGGCCAAAAGTTTGGGTACACTAGTCGAAATTTCTTACCGCACTAAAAGTTAGATAGCGGCCTAAAAATAAAGATAATTGAATTTCTTAAGTGGCGTTATAAATAAGACAGATTTACCTTTGTTTTGCTTTTTTTTTTACAAAATTCTCTACGATTTTTCTTCGTCCAGGTACGCACTGTTGAACGTAGCCATTTTTCGGCTATTTTTTGGCCGCCGAAAATTACCTGCAAAGTTTGCGGAAAAAAATTTTCTCGGTTTTTCTATGGTAAACTTAAGAAGGATATGAAAACCGACATTTTTGTTTTTTTTTAGAAAGTCTCGGACGATTTTTTTTCCCGCTAGTATTGCATTTTTACCTAAAAAAACATGTTATAGAAAAAAAGGCGTCGTCGAAGAACTATTGGGTTTCAGAGGAAATGTCAGGAGGGTAAAAAGTTCCACGGGTCTACACTGGAGTGGCTAAATTTTCTCATAATTCAGTTTGAACATTGTTTCTTCATCATTTTTGGTTGGAACTTTGACGAGTGTAGTGGGTCCACTTGGGAATTATGGGGTCCAGGACAATATATTAAGAGAGGAAATTTGTTCACATTTTTAAAAATTAACTACAATTTTTATTACATATTACATACACATATAGATTGATAGATAGATAGATAGATAGATTGCTCTAGGACCAACGTCCTGTGGCACACAATCCTCATGTTACACGCAGTACATACAAAATCCAAAAACGTAAAAAAGGCTCAATACAACAACAAGAAAATATGACTCTATACAAAATAAACGTCAAAATAAAAATTCAAAATAAAAAACTACAGCATCGCTGTAGTGGGAAAACAAAAATAATACAAACAAATGTGCAAAAAATTACCGAAAAATTGTATACAAAACAAAGATAAATAAAATGAAAAATAAAAATGAATCTATATAACGTTTATATTGTATAGAATCATTTTTATTTTTCATTCGAATCTCGAAATAACAATCCCGCATATAAAGAAAGAAAAGGAGCCTATCTGTAGGCTCCTAGGCTATAGGGAGGGAGAGAGAAAGAGAGAGAGAGAGAGAGAGAGAGAGAGAGAGAGAGAGACCAATATTCTCCGCAAGGTTTGGCATATACCAGATCATCCGGATATTACAATTTAATGACGATAATGATATTCGATTTAATACACGCTAATGAAGATCTCGACTTTGATGGCCACGCCCCATTCGTCCACGGCAACGTGTATATTTGCCGATGTTATAATTACGCAATGACTTGGGGATTCGACGATGGTCGGTTCTCGTGCCCCTCTTTTTCGCTTTTATAATTATACCCATAAATATATATGTATATGGTGTGTGTGTGTGTGTGTATATATATATATATATGTATATATGTACCCGGTGAGACACTCAAAATCGGACACTCAAAAACCTCCTCCAAACATTGATTTCCGACAAGGACGAAATGACGGACAAAATGTAACGAATCACTGAAGATCTATATTCCGAACGGCTCATTTAAAAAAAAATTCTAGCCAACCTTTTAAATTAATTTCAGTCAACTGCACTTTTCACATGGAATATTTCCATTTCTGAATAGCCTCTTCTCCTTCCTCGCTTAAAACTAAAGCGACTTTACCTTCCGTGAGAAATGATCTTGACATGACATTGGCATGACCTTAAAAGACCTTGACATGGCTTTGATATAGGAAAAATAAGTATAAAAAAACAGGAATGAGGGTGCCTAATGAGCCTCGCATTTCCGGAAGCACATTATGTATTTTGTTGTCGAATAATCGATTGTATAAAAATGGTCCTCCGCTAATCAAATCATTTTTTTGTTAGGTTTTTGAGGGTCTCATTTCTGCAGACGCACCCTATGTGGGTGTATGTGTATATATATGTGTGTGTGTATATATATATGTATATATATATATATATATGTATATATATATATTTATGTGTGTTTGTTTGGGCATATATATATATATATATATATATGAATAGCCCGAGACTCGTAAATTCACAAGGCAAACCGTCGAGGGCAAGAGAATTGAGTCGTCTATAAAGTAGAATATAGCGGAGCGATGACGAGTTTGCCTGTGCGTACATATCTCACTGGAAATGCCGAAAAAAAAACGTATTGGAAAAAAAAGGGAGAGTGAAATAGGGAGAGAGAGAGAAAGAGAGAGATTCGTGGGCGAGCCAATGTGAGAGATTGAATCTCTGGGAGTTTGCAAACCCGCGGAGGTTTGGGTTCGCTGAGAGTGTGTATACGCGACGAGAGAGGGAAAGACAAAATTCTGAGCATAAATCTGAGGTGGATGGAATAACAGTGCCGGTGCAAAGGGCGATGCCGAGAGGCCATGAATCATAAACGTTTCTTTCGGACACGCGGCGCGATCTCATAGACTCGCGCTCGTACTTCATACGGCTCCGCTCGTTTCTATACGGCCTGAGCTCTCTCTCTCTCTCTCTCTCGTCGTTTTTATTTCTCTGTCCAGCTTGGTTTCTGATGCTTTACGTCCTGTCGTTTTCGCAGTACGTTTTTGCCTCCACTACGATCTGGAGAGAAAGAGAGAGAGAGAGAGAGAGAGAGAGAGAGAGAGAGAGAGAGAGAGAGAGAGAGAGAGAGAGAGAGATCCTAACGCTGAATTCACATACGAGAGAATATCTCCTAAGGCGAGTGATTTGGGTGGTCGTAGGATTAGGGGAGGTCTCCCGACATTTATTCGAACGTCGTGTGCAGACGCGATACCGAGGTAAACACCGTGTATCTAAAACGCGCCTCGTAAGGATACCCGGCAGGGAAAGAAACGAAGAAACGCTGCCATTATGCATGGCAGAATTCCCCACCACCTCGCTTCCAAAGTAGATATCCATTTCGACGCTGACTTGTGCATTGGGTCCTGTTAACATTGGGAATGGTTTTTGGGGTCATATCGTATGAAGTGGGACTTGTCCTAGGGATTTTCCCTAGGTGGTTGTGGAGAATGAGTCTTCTAGGTATTGGGTGGCTGGATGGAAAGGCACTGTTCAGCTGTGTGCCTAATTGCAAAGTTTGCTTGATCAAAGGTCTTCTCGGGCACTTAGAGAAGTGGCTGAACAGCTGAGGGTTGACGAGTCAACGGTATCCTAGGGTGGGCAGGTCATGGGGATGGTCCGGACAGAAGGCAGGGGCTGCCACACGGGCCGAGCAAGAATGCCATTGCGAATCGACCATACCATTGTTTTGCTTGCGAGGGAAAGAATTGCTCCTTGGGGAGCATTGTAACTGGGGATGAAGAATGGATTCATTTGGACATGCCTAAAGGCAGAAAATGTTGGGTTGATGATGATCAACTATCAACATCGACGCCAAAAAGGAATATTCATGATCACGAAGCCTGTCTATCTGCTGGGATATGGAGGCTGTAGTACTTGATGAGCTTGAAAGCAGGGCAAACGATCATGGATTTGAACAACAGCAGCTGGAGCTGAACGATAATTTGATTGGACAAAAGCTGTGGGTAGCATCAAGTTTCCGGAAGGTGGTTGTGCTGTAGGACAACGCTGGGTACACTGAGAAAAAAAAAACTAATTGAATGAAAAAAATATATCGGTGGATCCAAATAAATGTGCTGCTGCGGAGTGCCACTGATATATGAGATTGTTACAATACGATAAAATATTGGAAAATGTGATTGATTTAAATAACATATTATTTTATTTGAAAAAGCTCTTCTGTTCTCTGAACATCTACATTATCCTTTAAATAAAATCATATTCTATTGAAATCATTCTATATATAATTCGTAGATGTATGGATGAAATAATTAAGCGGTTGCTACAACATTTTTTATTTCGCACTAAAATATAGTCAATAGAATTAATTATTTCTTTACTGCATCGAAACGAATATGCCATGGGACGTAAGTTTTTCAACTTGTTTTAAAACTTAAATAAAAAGTGAGCATTGGAATGATCATTCACGATAATAGTGGAGAGAATATCAGATATCCAACTGATGAGAACAGATTCTACACTTTGATCTTAGCCACAGGCCAAGAAGTGATACTCTTCAGAGTTTCACCGGCGTTTAAGTAGATTTTCGGTTCGCGCTGCGCTTACGAGAAACGAGCGCGCGTGCGGCTTCTAGCGGTCACTCTGAGAACTACGGGTTTCCTCACACCTATAATTTCGACGGCGCTCGGCCATGATTTGGTTGAATTTTTTCAACTAAATGCGCAAGAAACAAACCTTATTTCCGCATAATTTTTTAACCTATTCAGACATTTGCTTCGTTTTTTTTCAATCAAAATACAATATTAATATCTTAACGAATAATGTACGTGGAAATCAATATCGGTTATGGTGAAATAAATAAAATAACATATTTAATTAATAGAATTTTTATCTGAATCAAACGAGCGAAATTCAATTTATTGTAAAAATTTTTTATAAAAATAAACAACATTTATAAAGTTTTGGTGCATTAAACTATCAATAAAAAAAAAATGTGTCCAAAGATTCAAATGGCAGATCGCGCTCATCGCGAGATTTTGATGTGAATTAAAAAAAATTCACATCAAAATCTGTGAATGCAAATGTATTGACAAGAAATTATAAATACAAAAAAATTCACAAAATTAGTTGTGAATTTTTTCGTATTTAAGACAAATTAAAATCAAATTGTAAATGATTGGATTAAAATTTGCGCCAAAAGTGAGTTCGTACGTATTTTGAGAGAAAACATTGCCTCGAGGCAAAGAAATTTTTGCACATAACTTTTTGTGCGAACATTTCTTTGCCTCAACACAATGTTTTCTCTCAAAATACGTTTACACTTGTGGTGTAAATGTTAATATAACTGTCGTGAATTCGACTTTTATTTTCTTCAACTTGAGGAAATTCACAACTCATTTTGTGATTTTTTTTTTCATATTTATAATGTAATATTTGAAACTCACAACTTTTTTTTCAAAAATTTCTTTGCCTCGACGAAATGTTTTCTCTCGAAATACGTAAGAACTCACGGTTGGTGTAAATTTTAATCTAATCATTGTGAATTTGATTTTAACTTGTCTTAAATACATGTTTATACCCACCGACATGTCGGTGGGTATAAACAGAGACTTATTCCCCAAAACCGGTATCCCGGTTAGAATCCAACTTGCATCAGTATCGGAATATGTACGACGACGATGGCATAATTTTGAAAATTTTGGCCTCACGTGTATTTTCGGTATTACTATGTAATTCCTATCTATAGATAGGAATTTTATAGATAGGAATCTACAGACAGAAATTCCAATCTATAGATAGGAATTCCATAGTAATACAGAAAACGCACGTGACGCCAAAATTTTCAAAATGATGCCACCGTCGTCGTACCAATGCCGATACTGATGCAAGTTGGATTCTAACCGGGATACCGGTTTTGGGGAATCCATGACAAATCCTGATCGGGATTTGATCGGACATAGGGTATCCCGGTCAAAATTTCTGCACGGGATAAAGTCAATAGCGTTTTGTTTGGACTAACAAATCGATTATTTACACCAACAATTTTATAATTGAGTCAACGAAAATTCATTCAACAACACCAATGATATGGATCAATGATTTTTTTCAGTGTACGTAGTTGCAGTAGTGGCGAAAAAAAAACATTGATGGAACTGGAATGGCAGGTCCTCCCTCGGCCAGCCTCTTTCCTACACTTTGCCCCAATCACTTCCTGCATAACGGAAGTGTGTATCTTCCAAGACGTGATGCATAGCCCGGAAGTGATTATCACACCGGTCTTCTCACTCCACCAAAAATGGGTAGATGGATGGATAGCATCAAAAGACAAGGCAATATTTCCATGTGGGAGTCAGCCCATACCTGAGAGGCAGGAGGAAGTAGTAACATCGAGGACAAATACTTCAATCGATTAAATCCACCCAGTCTTTTCTGAATGCCTAAAAAACGAAAACAACACCATCCAATGCAACCACCTACTATCTCAAAACACTAATCTAATGTAACTCTTCCCCATTGAGTATTTGCTGAACAGTTTCCATATAAGTGCCAAAAGCCTATCGCCCACCCCACTGTCCGTTTCAAAACGGACAGGCAGACGGCCAAAATTTCCAATAAATGACAAATGTCATCTCAGCATCGTATTCCAACTCTACCACATTTTAGTTTCAGCCTGGAAAAAGACGCATAGACACTGCAATTTAAAAATACGAGTAAGATTCCTCTAGGCGTCATCCACATTTCTCATAGCGAACCTCGTCCTGTATGCATTTATGATTTACCGATATTCGAGTCACGGTGGACATCAGTGGAGAGAAAACTACAGGAACTCGCATTAAGCACCGCCTAACGGCTCGCGATGAGTTTTGTAGAAAAACGATGATTTATAGCTCGTGGCAATTACATGTTGGGCGTGATTCTAGATCAGTGCGACACGGATATTCTAGTTGATGCTCTTTCTCTTCCGCGCTTTATCTCTCTTCCAATGATAATGATGATGAAGATTGCGGCCCTGGACCAGTATCTCTCTCCCTCTCTCTCTCTCTCTCTCTCTCTCTCTCTCTCTCTCTCTCTCTCTCTCTCTCTCTCTTCTCTTCCTATCTCTCGCACCTTCCGCTTCCTTGATGCATTTAAAGGCGCTTAGGATATAGCGAAAGAGGAACAAAGGCCAGAAAGAGAGCGAGAGGACGAAGCAACGTTCATCGCGCCCCCTTACGAGGCGCGACTGATCGGAGATCAGAGACTTAACGCCTTTCCCACCCACGTGGTACTCTCGTTATAGATTTTATTGTATCAACAAACCAGCCTCGTTTGTTCGCAAGCACGATGTCTTCCAATTTTTCATCTATATGAATGCAAATGCATTTATATATATATATGCATATATATGTATATGTGTATATGTATGTATATATATATATATATATATATATATATATATATATATATATATATATATATATATATATATATATATATATATATATATATATATATATATATAGGGAAAGGTCCTCTTGAACCGGATATATCTGTGTAATATTGGCTATCAGCACACCTGGCTACTTTGAGGACAGTCCTTCAATTTTTTCCGGACTAATCTTTGACTTTGGGAACAGTACGGTCCTTGATATAACCTTTGTATAAATAAGCCAACCATCTATCGACCTGTGACTTTTAAGACGTTGGCGATTACGTGATATTGGGTATGGGGACTATTGGTTACTATGAGGACGGTCCTTGAAGTCAAATCTTTTCAAAATCATCTTTGTTCATATATATATATATATATATATATATATATATATATATATATACATTTATGTTTGTATATTGATATGCATGCATGTAAAACGTCAACATACGAAAATAAATTGAAATCAATTCGTCGTCCGGCGGCGACTATTAGCCGAGACCCCGAACGCACGAGAAAAGTACAAGTGCGAGCCGGTTCTTTATACATACGTACAGATGTATATATGGGATATTCCAGCTCAAGTCAGATAACCTTTTTTCTCACCATCGGTGATTCGTTGATTTCCATAGTGGATAACCTCCCTTTCGGTTAAAAAAACGTGTTTTTTTCAAATTTCCCCCCGCTCCTCGCGTTTCTGGGACGGAAAAAAAATCGGAAAATCGAATCGGGCCGTTTTGAAAATTCTGAAAAATATTCAGATACCTTCTAGACCGGTTTTGTGTACTTTTGAGGACAGTTCAACTTGTGCTTTCGTTATTTACTATTTTTTTTTAGAAAAATCGATTTTAGGAATGAATATTCGACAGTTTCGAAGTCGAAAGAGTACTTTTTCGGTCTGCACATACATTCTACCTGAATTGAACTGCATCTGAGACCATATTTTTGAAGTTTATTTTTACATCCAGGACCAAAAAAGTTATTTTCTGATTTCGACAAAACTGCCAAATAATCATCCCGACAACCGAAATTTCACGAAAAAAAAAACGAAATATCGGAAGTACAAGTTGAGCTTTGGAGTCAAGTGCACAAAACCGGTCTGGAACGTATACAAATTTTTTGAAAATTATAAAAATGATCCGGGCGGACTTTTCTCCTCTTTTTGGCAGCCGCAAAAAGACAAGGGTGGGTGAAAAAAATTGAAAATAATTAGGTGTTTTTCGACACCAGGAGTGAGTTTTACTATGGGAATCTATAATCAACTATGGTGAGGGAAATAGTTGTCTTATGTTAGTTGCGCTGGAATACCCCATATATGTATATATATGTATATCCCCGCGACTCGATTCTACGGCTGAGCCAACAAAAATTTATACTACTGCGCCCCGTGTAATCGCTACGTTTCCTTGCCTCCTTTTTTTTTTCTTCACTTTTCTTTGTTTAACGAGGTATTAAGCAAAGCCCCAGCTTGACGAGTATTTCGAGATGCCACGGAGCTGGAAAATGAAATCACAAAAGGCGTATGTAAGTAGCCGATTGTGAGTGAGACAGAGAAAGAGTGAAAGTGCGTTAGGGTTTCTTTTAAGGGGCTATACCAGTGTGAACGCTTGAAAATTTGGGTGATTGAAAATTTTCGGGAATTTTTTGGAAGAAAAGTACTCAGTTTCGGAAAATTAAGAATATATTTGGCAATATTTGACCTATATTACATAATTTTTTCATCGAAAAAAAGTTCCTCCACTGCTGACATGATTCCGGCCGATTGAGTAGTTGAAACCGAAAACGGAACAAATGTCGTTAAACTGGAAGGTATTTCCTGTACAATGACGAAGGATTTTCGAAAAATATCAAAATCCAACAAAATGGCGTAGTTATGAAAAAGTCTGTTTTCTTGCTTATAAAATGGTCGTTTTTTTAAATGCCAAATCGTCCATTTTTATGCAATCAAAAATATCCTACGTCGCTGCAGAGTAAATATATACAAGAGTACTCAGTTCAAATTTCAAGTCAATCGGATAATTGCTCTTTGAGTTACAATGTCAGCAAATTTGAAAAATCTCATTTCGAGAAAAACGCGTTTAAAGATTTAACTATCGATTTTTGCAAGATAAAATGATGAAATTGATATAAATGATATAAATGATAATGATATTCTTGAAAGTATAAACTGTCGAAAAAGGCAACAAAAAAATCGACTTTTTGAAACTGTCACACTGGTATACCCCCTTAATGAAATTTAAAAAAAAGCAAGAGAGAGAGAGAGAGAGAATAGAATAAAATAAAGCGACAGAAAAGGAAGAAGAGTTGCGTTGATGTTTCTTTCCGAAAAATGTTTAAACAGGTCGACCATAATTCCGACTTCGCGCTCGAAAAAGTTCTAGAACGTTTCGGAGTGGTGAATTTCCCCAATTTGTCTGTTGTATTCGTGATCATTGAAAGAAACGAACGGAAAATTTGAATAGTTAGTGAACTTGGGAGTCTCGACCGCGATAATTTGCTGCCCTCACAATTGAAAAGACAGAGGAGAGAGAGAGAGAGAGAAAGAGAGGGAGGGAGAGAGAGAGAGAGAGAGAGAAGAAGACAGCGACAAAGAAAAACAAGGGGGAAGCTCTTACGAACGGTAGGCTTTTCTTTTCCCCTCTTATCTTCGCGTCAGTATGCATGTTAAGCTGCGCGTGTGGTCTTTGACGACAAAGTAACGGTGCAGTGTCAAGTACGTTCAACACTGGACACATATATACACACACAGGTATATGCACATGTCATATAGGGTTCGATGCGGATAAGGGGGAGCGTATAGACGGCGCGTCATAATGTTTTCCGATATCTCGAGAATGCGCCCGCGTATACTCGAGACGCGCATAAAAAATGATAGGGGGTGATGCGAACTGTCGCGTCTCGATGTATATGTACATCGTGCACGTGCGATTTATATATATATACATACATACATATGTATATATATATATATATATATATATATATATATATATATATATATATATATATATATATACATATGTATGTATGTATGTATGTGTGTGTGTGTATATATATATATATATATATATATATATATATATATATATATATATATATATATATATATATATATATATATATATATATATATAGCCAATGATAAAAGTACTTTAGTCCAGCGACGAAGAGCACCTTATTTACGGACAAGCTCCTCGATATGTACTACGAACAGTCTCCTTCGCTTTCTCGCCCTCATTTCTTCGTTCCTCTTTCGATGCATTTATAGACATTCACACACGTCCATATGCATACACATGTGAAACAAGATTTTATCGTGTGGCACATTGAAAATAATATTATATAAGCAAATAAGTAGAAAAACTAGTATATAAAGCACTGCTCAAAATGGTACGCAAAGGACCATCGGCAAAATAAATTGAAAGTTGCGTACTTAATTTTGTCCAGTGTAGTAAATGTGCGAGTGTGTATTTATATGTATATATACAGGGTGAGTGAAGAGAAACAGAACACCTGAATATCTATGTTGGATTTGAAAATGCTAATTATGTACATATCGGATTTCGCATCGTTGGGAAGGACGCGCATAGTTATCATAATGTACATGATAACTAAGCCATTTTGTTCGATATGATATTTTTCTAAAATCCTACGTCATTGTACAGGAAATACCTTCCAGTTTGACATTCTTTCCTTTTTCGGTTTCAGCTACTCAATTGGTGGGAATCATGTCAGTAGTGGAGGAACGTTTTTTTTGCGCCTCCGAAGGCAGCGCATAAGTTGCTTGGATCTCAATATTTTTCTATGAAAAATAATGTAATATAGGTCAATCATAGCCGAACATATTCTTAGTTTTCCAAAACATTTAATTGAGTACTTTTCTTTATGACTGTCTACCTAATCATGACGGTGATATGCATGTTTTCAGTGATACATTTGATGAGCGCAATATGACGGCGTATCTCAGATAGACAGTCATGATCATCACGCCGTGCATAGAATTGATTAAGCAAATTTTACAGCAAATTGACTACATGTCGTGATGCAAAGCCGTGAACTCATTTAATATCGTGAATGTACAAAGCATGTTGATCTCAATATGTCGTTTACAAATGTATCATACGTTTAGAGCACGTTGAACCCATATCGCTGTGCTCAAATGTCCACAATTAATATCTGCAAATTTTACGTCATATAGAAGTCATCCAATGACTTGTAGTGATGAATTCACTGGGTTAGCACTGGTAGTAGACATGCCATGCAAGCAATATGACGGCGATATGCGTGTTTGTCAGTGATGCATTCGATGGGCGCACCATGACGGCGATATGCGTGTTTCTCAGTGATACATCCTATGACGGCGATATGCATGTTTCTAAGTGATACATTCGTTGAGCGCAAAATGACGGCGATATGCATATTTTGTCAGTGATACATTCGATGAGCGCGATATGACGGCCATATGCATATTTTGTCAGTGATACATTCGACGAGCGCAATATGACGGAGATATGCATATTTCTCAGTGATACATCCCATGAGCGCAATATGACGGCGATATGCGCGTTTCTCAGTGATACATCCTATGACGGCGATATGCATATTTCTAAGTGATACATTCGATGGGCGCAATATGACGGCGATATGCATACAAATAAATCCAGAATGATTAAAAATCGGCGAAGACACAAAGAAAGTTTGCACAAGTGTTAGAATGGCTGGGTACCCAGATAGACAGTCATGAACATCACGCCGTGCATACAATTGATGAAGCAAATTTTACAGCATATTGACTACATGTCGTGATGCAAAGCCGTGAACTCATTTAGTATAGTGAATGTACAATGCATTTTGATCTCAATATGTCGTTTACTAATGCATCGTACGTTTGGAGCACGTTGACCTCATATCGCTGTGCTCAAGTGTCCACAATTAATATCTGCAAATTTTACGTCATATGGAAGTCATCGAATGACTTGTGTTGATGAATTCACTGGGTTAGCACTGGTAGCACGTGCCATGCAAGCAATATGACGGCGATATGCATGTTTGTCAGTGATACATTCGATGAGCGCAACATGACGGCGTTATGCGTGTTTCTCAGTGATACAACCTATGACGGCGATATGCATGTTTCTAAGTGATACATTCGTTGACCGCAATATGACGGCGATATGTATATTGTGTCAGTGATACATCCCACGAGCACAATATGACGGCGACATGCATGTTTCTCAGTAATACATTCCATGACGGCAATATGCATGTGTTCAGTGATACATTCGATGAGCACAATATGACGGCGATATGCATATTCCTCAGTGATCCATCCCACGAGCGCAATATGACGGCGATATGTGTGTTTCTCAGTGATACATCCTACGACGGCGGTATGCATATTTCTAAGTGATACATTCGATAAGCGCAATATGACGGCGATATGCATATTCCTCAGTGATCCATCCCACGGACGCAATATGACGGCGATATGTGTGTTTCTCAGTGATACATCCTATGATGGCGATATGCATATTTCTAAGTGATACATTCGATGAGCGTGATATGACGGTGATATGCATACAAATCCAGAATGATACAAATAGGCAGATACAAAGAAAGTTTGCACAGTGATACATTTGATGAGCACAATATGACGGCGATATGCATATTCCTCAGTAATCATCCCACGAGCGCAATATGACGGCGATATGTGTGTTTCTCAGTGATACATCCTATGACGGCGATATGCATATTTCTAAGTGATACATTCGATAAGCGCAATATGACGGCGATATGCATATTCCTCAGTGAACCATCCCACGGGCGCAATATGACGGCGATATGTGTGTTTTTCAGTGATACATCCTATGACGGCGATATGCATATTTCTAAGTGATACATTCGATGAGCGCAATATGACGGCGATATGCATACAAATACAGAATGATACAAATAGGCAGACACAAAGAAAGTTTGCACAAGTGTTAGAATGGCTAGGTAGGCAGCGCGCTCAGCTCTCGAATTATAAAAGACGTAGGTCCAAACCGTAGGTACCTACAAAATTCAACTAGGCGGGATACGTTTTAATCCATTTATCATATTGGCAGGAACACAAATAAAGCATATGCGGACATAAAAATCCTACCAGATTTTGTTAATCACCATTTTTGGTTTTTGTTTATTTTTTACGCTATGACACTCACATGAGCTGCATATGAGCACAGCATAGTTACGTCACGCCATGCCGTTAATATGAGCTCCGTATAAGCATAGCATAGTTACGTCACGCCATGCCACTAATATGAGCTCCGTATGAGCACTACAATTTCTTCACCCAGTGACACCCATATGAGCCCCATGTGCACTCACTTATTGTTAGATATTCGTGAGCCGATTTTCCTAGTCTGATGAATTCACTGCTGCATATTCGCGTGAGAACAACTTTGTTTCATTTGGATGTATCATTGTGAATCATCATGTGATGCAAATATGACTTCAACGGGAGCACTCATAAGGGATACACAGCTGTGAGTCTTTCTATGCCGCAGTGATGATGTACATATGACGCCAATGTGAGGTACATCCGTCTATATGGGTTTGCTTTGTTTGGATGTATTATTGTGAATCATCGTGTGAAGCAAATATGACTTCTGTGACAGCTGTGAGACTTTCTATGCCACAGTGATGATGTACATATGATGCCAATATGAGGTACATCCGTTTATCCGGGTACCTACCCAGCCATTCTAACACTTGTGCAAACTTTCTTTGTGTCTTTGCCTATTTGTATAATTCTGGATTTGTATGCATATTGCCATCATATTGCTTGCGTGGCATGTCTACTACCAGTGCTAACCCAGTGAATTCATCAACACAAGTCATTGGATGACTTCCATATGACGACAAATTTGCCGATATTAATTGTGGACACTTGAGTCCAGCAATATGAGTTCAACGTGCTCTAAACGTATGATACATTTGTAAACGACATATTGGGATCAAAATGCTTTATACATTCACGATACTGAATCAGTTCACGGCTTTGCATCATGACATGTAGTCAATATGCTGTAAAATTTGCTTCATCAATTGTATGCCCGGCGTGATGATCATGACTGTCTATCTGGGCATGTGCGTCTTTCCAAACCATTCAAATTCCTATAGGTACATACTTTGTATTTTCAAATCCAACAGAGATACGCAGGTGTTTTGTTTATTGTCACTCACCCTGTATATATATATATATATATATATATATATATATATATATATATACAGGTACATTTCCATTTATTTCGCTGATGGTCCTTCGCTTACCATTTTTTGCCGTACTGTATATACTAGTTTATCTACTATTTATTATATAACTATTTATTCTTTCCTGAGTTCCTTCGTATACCACTGCGGGTTTTTATGTATTTAGAGCCGTCATCCGCCAAAGCGGCGATGAGCGGAGCTAGGAAAAACCAACTTCTCAACCGCTGAATTCACGATTATATTGGTTGTTTCTTCTTAGCTCCGCTCATTTCCGCTTTGGTAAATGACAGCACTTACCTTTCCCAATTGAATCGTTTCCTATCATACCCTACCCGCACTACGATAATTGAACCTAACGGTCCCTTGCGTCCATAGCCGTCTTAAGCTACACTATACTGCATTTGACGAGGGTACGGGAAAACTGTGAAAAACCCGTACCGGTATAGACGATTCCATATTCTTCTGATGCTCTGGTGCACAGAGTTTAACTCAAATATCTACAGTCAGGTCTTAGAAGTATTGGCTGTCCACCGCCTGGTTGGTGCACCAGCCGGTGCACGGCTTAGCGGCCACCGCTCCGAGTATCGATTATGCACAACGCTGCTTACCACGAAATACCGCCAGAGCAGAAACTCAACCATCCATCCACCAGTGTCGATTTATATATTATATATACAGGGTGCGGCACATAAAGTGTTACTGAGCTATAGCACTCAAACTGTTGATCATATCCAAAAATGTTTCAGACAAAAGTTTCAGTGTTCGAGAAGGTCGTCATACTGGACCATCCTACTTTTTTTAGCGGTGGAGGCACTGAAGTTCCGTCAAGGTCAACTCCACTTTTTTAAATGGAATGGTACATTTTTATCAACCATCTTGTGGAGTACCTCAGGCCGCATAAAAAACATTAGGCGGTCAAAGTCAATCAAAGGCATCAAATTAAAAAAACTAACATACAGCCCAAAATATCGAAAATCGTGGGACTTAAATTCAAATTTCAGTAGGTATATTGTAGGACATGATCTGACCTATCGACAGTTGCAGGATTATCCATTCATAACAGGACACTTTGTATATACATATCTATTTTTCAAATTTTATAGTATAATAGTAATATTCGTAATCATACTAGTAATAGTGATAATAATATTTTATTCATTTATCATTAGTATTAATTATTTTTTAAATTTAATTATTTATGTATTAATTTTGCTAATTTAAAAATAATGAATATATTGATGATGATATATTAATAAGATATTAATACAAACTATCCAACTACGTGAAAACCCGCAAGAGTATCATTCGGAACCGAGGAAATAAATAATAATTGATAATAATGATATAATTTAAAAATAATAATGTATAAACCATCGAATTGAATTATACACATTTTAATAAATGTATTAAGCCCGTGAGGGTATGCATGGAATGGATGTACTACTACTGATACTACCAGATCTATTTATTGTGTATCTTAATTAGTGTATATATCATTATACACGGCTCTCCACATCTGTCCATACATATAAATATTTGTATGAATCTAATAGTAGTATAGAATGCGATAGTAATAATAATATTTTGTAAATAGATCGGAAAGTATATGCATATATTTACTTACTTACTTCACACACCCCACATGGAAATAAGATATACAAAAAATATACCGAAAGATATATAAAACATTCAGTAAATATATTTTGTTCGAAAAGTTGGATATGTCAAATATAAATTTGGATATGTCTAAAAACCTGTGCGATTTATATATATAAATAGCTTCTAAGATATACATTAAATATATTAGATCTGTATACTGAATATATCTTTTATACAGTGGGGAACATACCGGAGAGCGTACGCTGGGATATAAAAAAAAATACATTTTAGATACACATAAAATATATTGAAAGCGCATGACCAACGTATGCTTTATACATTTTTAATAGGTTATCCGAATATATTTAAGGTATGCTATATGTATATCTGAATATATATTACTATATGCTTATATGCTATATGTACTAATATACCATGAATAGACGCAAGATTCATTTGAATCATATAAAATGCTCATAAAAGATACATTTTCGATTCATTCATTGTATATATACATTTAAACACACACACACACACATTAGCCTTTGCCCACGGTTTTGCCCGCTCTGTACCGCTCTAAACAGTTATTCTGGCTACCTGGTCTGTAGTTTTTGATAATTCACCTTGCTTATTGAAAAAAAATATATTCCATATAAACTGACTTTTTGTCTCCGATATCTTTATCATAGGTATAGATAGGTTGAGTATTTACTGACGAACATTTCAATGGCAATCACATTGATTGATCTTAACTTTACTAAATGAAAAAGTACTCAAATAAAACCTTTGAACTTTGGATAATATGTTATTGTCTGAAATGAGTTATCTAAAATTAAAATTTAATCGATTTTTCCAAAATTCAGTATACACCACGTTTCACGTTTTTCTTTCTTCCCCGTCGGTTAAAATAAAATATTTTCTCGGTTGGTCACTCTACAGCAGGCGACGACATAGAGCTGACCATGCGAGAAGCAGGCTGTTCGTCGGTTGACTCGCTCGTAGCGTTTGTCGTA
>OZ023314.1:3636801-3759301 GCA_964007375.1 Ophion obscuratus | reverse complement strand
TCCGGGTTTTTTTTATTGCAAAATATGTACATTAAGGTATGTTTAGGAAATTTTTAAAATAAATTTGTTCACTGGAAGGGATTCAAACCTGATTATTTTGAAACATAGTTTTTAAAGTCGGTGCCGATGTATCTCGAAAACGGCTCGTCCGATTTTGTTCAAATTTAGATACAATATTCTTCGATAGTTTTTCTCGTTCGCCACGTGGGATTTTTTTGAAATTTTCATTTTCGACGGAATTGCGACCGTTTTAATTTAACATTCGTTTTTCGTGCGCAATTTCCGACGATTTTGGATTGCGTACACATTGCATAAAAAAGCAATGGTTCAATCAAATGAAAAACCCCCAATTGGCGAACGAGAAAAACTATCGAAGAATATTGTATCCAAATTTGGACAAAATCGGACAAGCCGTTTTCGAGATACATCTGGCACCGACTTTGAAAACTATTTTTCGAGATAATCGCGTTTGAATCGCTTCCAGTCAAGGAGTTTATTTTAAAAAAATCCTTACCATACCTCAATGTACATATTTTCCAATAAAAAAACCCAGATCCAATCGAAACATTAGTTTTTGAGATAAAAATTCCCAAAGTTTACCCGTTTTTCTCTCCGTTTATTCAGGTACCTCCCCTTAAGGGTGTTTACACGAATGCTCCTTTTTTTCCCATTTACATCAAATATTTTACATTGGTTTTTCTTATATCTATCCTAGTTGGTAATTTCACAAATTGCCTCATGTAATCGCTTAGTTGCCTTGACGCTTCCATTTTCCGGTCAATTTCTAGCCCCCTGCTATTTTCCAACCTTTGTTCCAGTTCGTTTGCTTTTTCTTGGTTTGGGTTTCCCTTACCTTCCGTACACTCGCCAATGCCCCGAGTTTTCCCACACGGAAATAAAATATATGTAAAAATATATTTTTCGATATATTCAAAAAGGATGTAAAATATATTTGAGATATATATTATCCATCTTAGATATAGATTAGATATATGCAATATATACGGGAAATGCATTAAAAATATATTCGCGATATCAAAGTTTTCGCCGAAAATAGAACTTCAGAATGTATATAAAAATATAAATGTTGGATAGGCGGTTACGTATATTCGAACTATATTGAAAATATACTTACAATGTACTCAAATCACCCTCAAAATATACTAGACATGTATTTTAACTGTATTCGACTTGTAATTGAAATATACTTTAAATGTATTTAAACTACATCTAAAATATACACGATATATGTTCATACTCCGCTTAAAATATACTTGAAATATGTTCATACTACATTTCAAATATTATTGAAATATATTCAACGTGTATTTAAGATATACTTGAAATATATTAAAACTATACGTGAAATATTCTTAAAAATTTTGTTATGACGTTATTTACATCATTGCACCCTTTTACGATATTTTTTTCTTGTCCTTAATTACGATTATGGTGTTTGCGGTTCAAATATATTAATGGTTCAAATTTAAATTATATCAGACGCTTACACGCCGTAAGGTGGTTTCGAACCCGGGACCTCTGAGTGATGAGCTGGGACGTTCCCCACTGAGCTAGTTCTACTTGTTAAATTAACTTTCGTATCGTCTGCATATCGTACAATACACAGAGTTAGTTTATTGAGAAATGTGTGGATTTACAAGAGTAACTAACATTATCGGATCAATTACTTAATTGCGTTCGCATAGAGAGCGATAATCGAATAGAATTACGAGATTACATAACCTTCAATTTTTTTGTCCAATCATTTATTCCGGCTAGTGCGGCTAGGTCTTCGCGAGATACCGACTTGAAGATGTTTTTCATTTGCAACGTCATCTGTTATTCAAGTTGCTTAACCAACTATATTTAAAATATATAAAACATACATTCAGTTTGTATGTTTGGTATATTTAAGATGTATCTTAAATGGATTTATATTTATATATCGTATAGGTTTTTAAACATATCCAAAATTATACTTGACATATCCAACTTTTCGTACAAAATGTATTTAATATATGCTTTATGTATCTTTCGATATATTTTTTATATATTTTATTTCCATGTGGGTTCAATCTCCTGCATATTCTACATTTGGCGTCTACATATCCTCTTTTTCCCGTCTTTTCCGAAATTTCCACATTTTATTCTAGTTCACGCTTCTTTTCATTCTCCGCTGATCATCTTGTCCGCCCAATACTTTTTCATGTGTACAGCTGTTTTCCTGTGTTTATATCCCTTGCAATCGTATTGAACTTTTTGTTTGGTTTTAAGGTAATTATGCAGTATGAGGACTTTTGCGAAAAACGACGAGAAATTTTTTTTTTTCACCCTGATGTTTATTCCATTATAGTAAGCTATCCCGAGTCGAAATTTTCAGCCTATTTTGCCCCTCTAGATCCTCACAGTGGTAGGAAATAAAGGCAGTAAATCAGCTTCGTATTCAATATAAAATGAGCTCCTACTTAGGGCCTAGAACAGGAACAAATTTCCCTTTTCTCTACTTGCAGGCACTAAGGAGGACGTCGATTGGCACACGTATACACGCACACGCATACACTCTATTACGCATATAGATACATATGCCTGAATACGCGCATGCGTAGACACACGCACTAAGCATACACCAACACACGTATACTAGTACCTATACGTATGCATGCGTGCTTGCTATAGGGATCCGCGTATACATGCATACGTGAGGGCAATTCCTATAAAAAATATTGTAACTGTTTGCCCAAGATCCATTTCTTCCACTTTGGAGAGTTGCTGGAGCTGCAGAGGCAAGTTTGAAGCGAATGCGAAAGGTTCGCTGGGTGGAGGTAATGGAAAGGCCATTGGAAAAGTACGCCTCTACGTCGAACGCGCGGTCCTACCTAGTGATGATTACTGAAAACTATCAGACCCCCTCTTTCGAATGCGACCATCCCCACCCTCGTTTCGTCGAAACAGCCAAATGTGCGATAGGTCCAAACGCAATCAAATGAGGAGCTGCAACGACTTCAACTAGGTTAGGTAGGAGTATAAGGGCCTATGCAGGGAGTAAGCAGCAAAGGAAGAGCATGTTAGGAGCCCATAGTAGGACTTCTAGCAGTAAACAGACTCAAGTGAGGCTGACATAGGATCAAAGGCCTTTAAAATAGGCTGAAAATTTCGATTCGGGATATTCCATCGGGGGAGGCTGACATCCCACATGAAAATAAAATATATAAAAAATATATCGACAAATATATAAAACATGTATCAAATATAATTGGTTCGAAAAGTTGGATATGCCAATTATATTTTTGGGTAAGAGTAAAACCTATACGATATATAAATATAAATCCATTTAAGATACATCTTTAATATATCAAACATACAAACTGAATGTATGTTTTATATATTTTAAATATGGTTGGTTGAGCAACTTGAGTAACAGATGACGTTGCAAATGAAAAACATCTTCAAGTCGGTATCTCGCGAAGACCTAGCCGCACTAGCCGGAATAAATGATCGGACAAAAAAATTGAAGGTTATGTAATCTCGTAATTCTATTCGATTATCGCTCTCTATGCGAACGCAATTAAGTAATTGATCCGATAATGTTAGTTACTCTTGTAAATTCACACATTTCTCAATAAACTAACATTGTGTATTGTACGATATGCAGACGATACGAAAGTTAATTTAACAAGTGGAACTAGCTCAGTGAGGAACGTCCCAGCTCATCACTCAGAGGTCCCGGGTTCGAAACCACCTTACGGCGTGTAAGCGTCTGATATAATTTAAGGCAGGATTCTACTTTGGTACTTTGGAAAAAAAAAAATTTTTTTTTTTACATTTTTCGAAAGTAAATATGTTCAAGAATGTTCGGTCAAAATTTTATAAAGTTCCAAGCAGTCTAACTATCCTTTTTCGCTTTCGAACGCACCTACCTGAGCGCGCTATTGTGACCCGCCCGGTGCGCGGCCCGGACTCACCAAAACTTTAAACGCGTTTTTCTCGAAACGACATTTTCAAGTACCGTGGTCGTGATAACTCAAAAAGTACTGAACCGATCCTTATGAAATTTGGAACACATATTCTATATGTGTGTACCAACCGACCTAACTACAATCAACTTAAAATTTTGATTAGAACTATTTTTTTATTGCAAAAAAAGACCCCAAAAAACGCATTTTTTTTCGTATTTTAGCCGCCATTTTGTTAATTTTGCACGTGTATAAAATATTCTAGTTAGGTCGGTTCCTGAAGACATACTGAACATGAAACTATTTGGTTTTTTTGTTTCAGACCATCCGTCGGGAAGATTTCACGACCACGGCAACGGTACCTGCTTTTCGAGGCGTTGGCTTTAAACATATTTTACGTGTACAAAAAATGAATAAAATACATTTAAATTTTTTTTTATGTACTTAAAGAGTGTATTTATTGAACAGTTGAAACCCCATATCGATATCTTTAATAGTATTCTCAGAAAAAATTTACGAAAATAGCGTTTTTTTCATGGTTTCAAAGTAGAATCCTGCCTTAAATTTGAACCATTAATATATTTGAACCGCAAACACCGTAATCGTAATTAATGACAAGAAAAAAATATCGAAAAAGGGTGCAATGATGTAAATAACGTCATAACAAAATTTTTAACACTATTTCAAGTAGAGTTTAAATATATTTCAAGTATATCTTAAATACACGTTGAATATATTTCAATAATATTTGAAATGTAGTATGAACATATATCGTGTATATCTTCAATATAGTTTGAATATACGAACCGCCTATTCAACATATTTTTATATACATTCTGAAGATCTATTTTGGCCAAAAACTTTGATATCGGGAATATATTTTTAATGCATTTTCCGTATATAATGCATATATCTAATCTATATCTAAGATGGATAATATATATCTGAAATATATTTTACATCCATTTTTAATATATCGAAAAATATATTTTTACATATATTTTATTTCCGTGTGGGATTTCCCATTAATTTTCCCATTACGCATGCGTAATGGGGTTTTGAAGTTTCCAGAAACATGTAATATTTCGACGCCTCGCTAAACACCTACGTGTTTCCTATTGGCGAACCCAAACAAACAAATCCAAACAAACTCCCCAATATAGGCGTCGAAATATTTAAAAATTCCCTATTTTATCACGTGTTTCCGCGAACTTCAAAACCCCATAACTTATGGAATTAATGGGAAATGTCAGCCTGCCCCGACGGAATATGACTCAATATAATGGAATAAACAAGTTGACGGTGAAAAAAAAAAAATTCCCATCGTTTTTCGGAAAAGTCCTCATACTGCATAATTACCGATTTTCATTTTAATGCCTCTTTCCGATTCTGTTTCGAGCTCGCTTATATTTTCATTCCATAAGACCTGCCAGATTGCCCCCTCCCTACGCTTTCCATTGCTTCTTTGATTAAATTTCCCCATTATCATGGCTTACCATTGCTCTTTCTTTTTAGGCATTTTTTTGGCCACCTACCTTCATTATTTCAAGTAGATATCTTGCGGCCCTTTCCCATACTTCGACTTCCGTTCCCTTGCGCCCCGCTTCCGAAATGATAGCTACTGTATAATAATAATAACCAACACTGCTGGTAGTAAAAAGTCGCAAGGGTATACGTATGAAATGAATGTGTACTAATAATAATAATAATAGTCGTTAGGCAGTCGGTTGATTATGATGGATGGTGACAGAATAATGACGTTGAAATTTGCAACGCTGGAATGCCACGAAAATGATTTTTTTTTGTGTCCCAAATTTACTTTGGCACATATAAGCCACGCAAATAGCGCAAACGTTGTTGAGGATTCTTATTCAGCGATCTACAATGAATCTGCAAAATATATGATTTCTGATAACAATAAAATAAGAAATTGAAAAAAAAAAATTCGTTGCATTCCAAGGATGCAACCTTCAACCTCATACAGGGTATCATTGTGGTAGATGAAGATAAGCCATTATTGTTTGGGTAATTATACAATTATTACTCATTATCTGAACGTTTTATCAATAACAATTTATGATAAATTTTGTTATTATTTTGAAAGGATAACAATTGTTTATTATTTATTACTTGTTATAAAATGTCGATTGATAAATAATGTAAAAAAATGTTACGTGTAAAAGCCCGCAAGGGATGTACCTGGAAATAGTACAGTAGTGCTGTACATTGGAATCGGAAAAAATTAGAAGAAGGCTAGTTTTTTGACAGGTGATTTTGTAGGTGCCACGGGTGCTAAAACCAAGTTTGCCTAAAAATCGGGGGGTAGGGCTTTTTTTAGGGGATGGGGGTGGATTAATGCCAAACTACAACCCCCACGAGGTCGGCGCCGGGAGACAAAATGTTCAGAAAAATCCGGGTTTTATTTTTGTCCATAGCGCCGAAGTCGCGGAAGTTTATTTTGGGGGTGAAAAAGTGGGGTGAAATTTTGAAAAATCAGTTTTCATTCGATAACTCTTTAGGACAAACTCATACAAATTTTGTTCCAATGGAAACGTTGTAGCCTTTGAAAAGACGCGTCGATCGAGTATTCGATCAACCCTCTCCAATAATATCTTCACCCCCAAAAGAATTGTTGAAGAATTAACAAAAAAATTGTTTATTGAATAACTCAAAAACAATCGATTTTTCGGGAATGGATCAAATGTACGAAATGTAGAGAATAATTTTCTCTATATTTTCGGTCCTATGCACAACTTTTGAATTTTGCGTTTTCGAACCCCTCTCAGGGGTTGAAAATTCAAAATGAAATTCTGGGACAACTATTGACCGAAACTAAAGAGAAACGAGATTGACGCTGTGGACAAAAATGTAGCTGAGGGTTCAAGTTACAAATTCTTCCACGGCGACGAATTCGTGCCGTCAATAGTTTTCCCAGAATTTCATTTTGAATGTTAAACCCCCGAGAGGGGTTGGAAAATCAAAATTCAAGGGTGGTCCATAGCAATGAAAATATGGAGAAAATTATTCTCTACATTTCGTACATTTGAACCATACTCGAAAATCCGATTGTTTTTGAGTTATTCAAAAAACTATTTTTGTTTTGTTTTTTTAACCATTTTTTGGGAGTGAAGATATTATCGGAGAGTGATGATCGAATACTCGATCGACGCGTTTTTTCAAGGGCTACAACGTTCCCATTTGAACAAAAAACGTACGATGTTTTTCTAAAGAGTTATTCAATTAAAACCGATTTTTCAAAATTTCATCCCACTTTTTCATCCTCAAAATGAACTTCCACGACTTCGGCGCTGTGGACAAAACTAAAGCCCGGATTTTTCTGAACATTTTGTCTCACGGCGCCGACCTCGTAGGGGTTGTAGTTTGGCATTAAACCACCCCCATCTCCTTTCATCCCCAAAAAAAGAACCCTACACCCCGATTTTTAGGCAAACTTGGATTTAGCATCCGCGGCACCTACAAAATCACCTGTCAAAAAACTAGCCTTCTTCTAATTTTCTCCGATTCCGGGTTTTTTAAGCGACAGCACGACTGTACTAAAATAAAGAACTGTCAACTATAATTTTTCCATGACCAATTTATTCAATTAATCACAATAAAAATATCATAGTCTGTCGAACAAATATCGTTCTTTGTCTTTCTTTTTTTTTTCTTACATAATCGGCCATAATTATTTTTTTCTGAAAAATGCCTAAAATTAACAAACAATACGAATTTGAAAATGGAAATTGAAAAATTGTAAATTTAATATCATAAAAAGAAATACGTTTTCAAAATGAAACACTTTGAATACAGATCCTTTTTTTTTCATTCTTAAATACACACATTCAGGAGTTAAAAATAGAAAGGGTAGCCCGTAAGAAGAAAACAGGAAACGAATTTTCAGTGGAATATTTATTGCGCCAACACGATGAAAAAAAAAAAATGATCGACGATCGAAAATATCAATCAACTTTTCTTCGCGTGGAAAAAGAAACGCGCACCTCTTAAAACAAAGTTGGAATATGAATTACCGTCGGCGTGGAATTTTTTTCCTCTCTTGACGTTACGAAGTGATGACGGGAAGAAAAATATAAAATTTAAGAATCACATGGGTCACAGGCAAGACCGTTAGATACCGAAAGTCTCATGTGTACACATATGTATATGACGAATTATTATTATCGCTCTTCCAGCGAGATCTACGCTCCCGTATATTCTTCCCTCTTTTTTTTTCTTTTATTATTTCCACATTAAAAAAGTTCCTTGATTGCGACGCTCCATCAGCGATAGCCGAGGCGCCATATAGGTACACGTTCACTTTGTGGGAATTTCATCTTGCACGTTTGTCGCAAACGATATTACTTTAGACTACGTATTATTGAGCTGTAACAGGTTGCGGATCACGTCGTCCCATATTTAAGGGGTTTTCTCACTTTAGACGCTAAAAAAGGCTATTTTCATTAATTTTTTTTACAGGTTTATCTTATATTGATTTTATATTGATATAAAAGTTGTTACACTTGATAAATACACTTTCGAAATACATTTAACATTTTTTTAAATGTATTTATGTAACCGAAACAAACTTTAAATGAATTTTACTCGAAACAACGTTTTTCGACGGCTTGTTGATAAAATCTTCGAAATTACTGAACCGATCGTCTTAAATTTTGATATTGACTTTTTTTTGCCAAAAAAACGGTGAAAAAACACGTTTTTTTTGTTTTTTTCAAAAAAATGTCCGCCATTTTGTTATTTTCGCATACATCAAAAATCCTATGAAATTCGCTATAGCCATTAACATACTGAATCTAAAACCGTTTGATTTTTTTTGTGTTTCGGATGATCCATCTCCGCGATTTCATCAACAACGCAGACCTACAATTTTTTAGGACATTTTTTTAACCACCATTTTCGTATATAAATAGTGACGTAAATAAATAAAAAATTTTAAATGTATTTCGAAAGTGTATCTATTAAGTGTAACAATTTCTATATCAATATCTATAACATAAACCTATAAACAAAATCATGAAAATGGCCTTTTTTAGCGACTAAAGGGCACTATTATCATTATTATTATTATTATTATTATTATTATTATTATTATTATTATTATTATTACACATTCATTTCACACGTATACCCTTGCGGCTTTTTACTGCCAGCATTGAAGACCCCTTAAAGTGGTTGGAGCGGCCCGGCTGAGTCAAATGACCGTTTATGCATTTTCTTGTTCAGTGATCCTCCATAAAATGCATAAGGGTATAGATTTATTCTGAAGATGGTAATTTTCCATAAAATATATAATTAGAGGGTAAAGGCATGCATTTTTACATTTTTGATTACGTAAAGAAGAAAAAACTTTTGCGTTACTATTGTAACGCAAAAGTTGTAATTGTAAAAAAAATACACGCATTAAACTATTTTTTTATGTCTAGTGTTTTGTGGCGAAAAAATTTAACAAAATATCGGCAATGTTGCTTTAATATATATATACACATGGGCAAAGAATATTAAAATTATTTGAAAAAGTGCAAAGACTTTACAAAATCCTGATTTACTAAATACTCATAGTACGAGGTATTAATATCAAGCTCGATATAAAATAGACACACTATGAATAAAATAATAATAATAATACAATAAACCAATAAAGTATTGTAATGTAAAAACGGAAGAACAGATGGGCGGTGTAAAAACCCGCAAGGATGTACACGTCGAATAAAAAAAAATACAATAAACAAATAATAATATAATATAATTAAATATAATGAAATGAAATAAAATAAAACGAAACATAATTGAAATTAAATAATACGATAAGAAGTAAATTATCAAAAAATAATTTTATGATAAAAATGGTATTTCGTTCGAAAATAAAATGATTTAAAATAGAAATTCGATAAATGAATACGTGTTTACAAAGTATTGATATCGAGCTCAAGATATTGAAATAGAGTTACAAAAGAAAATAATTGTAAATGTATAAGAAAATAATCATGATTATTAACCTAAATTCCATAATAAATCCCATAAAAACTACAGTAATTGTTATAAATATACTATAAGGATATACATTTGTCGAAAAATATTTTTTACTTATTATTCATAAATAATGGGCATAGCTGATTGTAACTTGACAAATTAATTTCTTCAGTTGGGAGGTTCAGATGATTTTTTTGAAAACGATTCTTCCGGTGTCAAGATTATCGCGATCGTTCGGAATATAAAAACAGAAATATTTCTTCCTTTCCATTCTCATTTCGCGGCACGATCGAGTAAAGTTTTCGTCCGTTGATACTTTTTGTGCCGACTGTATGCGCTAAGTGTCCTAACGACGCGATTTGTCAACGGGGCGATTTCAGTGTACACATCGACTTATGAAAAACGATCATTGGTATTGCCCACAAAAAGAAGCGAGGTATTTTTTTTGGATTTTTTAAATTTTATTTTTTTGTATAGCCGCTTCACAAGTATCCCAATTTCCATAGGTGTTAAAATGCTTTTAACCGTTACCGCGTTTATCACCGTCAATCTCCGCTACGAACGTGTGCGAGTTAGTAACTCATCGAGACCTTAATGACGACGTTTTTTTGTCGGGCAGTAAAAAACCACGGCCACTTCCTATTCCACGTCCGTCATCATCACCGGCACGTCCAATTAATCTTTTGTCAGGAAAGATCGAAGACAGCCGAACATTTTCCAGAAACTCTGGAGAACACTTCGATGATATTTTCCAGAGAGATTCCGTTTTTTTTCATTATAAATATATAATATCGTTAAAGTGACTATAATTGAAAGTATTTAGCACAATGTATGTCGCACAAACGCTAATAATGGAATATTGATCATTATCGATATTGGATCATTTTATTGATTATTGATTTTTCACTATATTTGAAATTAATAGAATAGCCGATTAATTCAATATTTATAATATTAATGGGTAACTGTAACAAGCAAATATTGTAATGAATAATAATCAAATATTTTATCGAGCAAGTGTTTGTTATCTTTATTATTAAATTAATTGATTAACAATTACAAGGTTAATGATTTATATTGTAAATCAAATATATTGATGATCAATTTTGTGAACTGATTATTCTTATATTAAATATGAAGTATGTATATACTTGATAATTGATATAAGAATATTCATTTGTTAAAATCGATCATCAATATATTTGATCAACATTATTCCGATTGACTTTATTATCAATAAATCAAATCGAGTTTTATTTGCAAAACGTTGTGAACACGTTTTTTACAAAATGCTATTTTTTCTCTTGCCTTAAGGCCTTAGGCTACTCTGGAGGCCGAAAAAATAGGCTTTTTGGGGATTTTTTTTCCGAAAAACTACAAAATAAATCGAGATTACAAAAAAGGTGTTCATCATACATAACAGTGACTGTATACAATAATTTTTTTGAAGCGATTAATTTCAAAATGTCGGCTGTGCAGCGTTTATCTCAAAACTGCATTTTTTAAGTTGGCCGGAAACATAACTCAGACAATTTTCAACCGATTCACTTGAAATGTTCAATATATCTTGAAAAATACATTAACTATGGAAGTACGTAGGATTTTTTTTCTTCTATTGCATCGTTTATTTGTTATTAATAATTATCTGACGATTTTTTAGGCAAATTTTTGGATGGTGAAAAATATCGTCAGATAATTGTTAATAACAAATGAACTATGCAATTGAATATTTGCTATGTAAAAGGAAATTTATATAATTTCCTTAACCCTGCCTCACTTCTCCCCAATTTTAGGTTCCTCTTTATCCAGTTGTTTAACCTCTATGTGATCAGTTTTGTTAACAATTTATACCCTTGATTGACTTTATAATTTTTCATCAAGAATATAATAATAAAAATAAAATACATTAAATCAATAATATATTCGATTATTATTCATTACAATATTTGATTGATAAAATGAACCATTAACATTATGAATATTCAATAAATCGGATATTTGCTTAGTTTCATATGTTAAGGGGGGAAATCACAGTAGCACACAAAAAATAGGCATATTTTCGGGAATTAATTTTGGCTGAATAAAAGTATCAATCGAAAATCTGTAAAGTAGGTTTTATAGCAATACTAAAAAAGTACAAAATGTAATTTTTTCAATAAAAAATATTTTAAAATGGCGGCTGCGCAGAATATGCCCCAAGGCGCCTTTTTTTGAGCTCGCCGAAGACATAACTCGAGCAAATTTTTGCCGATCGACTTGAAATTTTTACAGTAGCTTCGAAACATCTTTCTCCACGGAGCTACGTAGGATTTTTTCGATATATTGATTTTTCGCAAAATGGTGCATGTTTGAAAATAAAGTTAAATTTTTAACAAAAAAAACGCCATAAAATCGTCGATAAAAAAAAAGTAAGCCATATAAAATAAAAAATCCTACGTAGCTCCGTGGAGAAAGATGTTTCGAAGCTACTGTCAAAATTTCAAGTCGATCGGTAAAAATTTGCTCGAGTTATGTCTTCGGTGAGATTAAAAAAAGGCGCCTTGCGGCATATGCTGCGCAGCCGCCATTTTTAAATATTTTTTATTGAAAAAATTACATTTTGTACTTTTTTAGTATTGCTATAAAACCTACTTCACAGATTTTCGATTGATACTTTTATTCAGCCAAAATTAATTTCCGAAAATATGCCTATTTTTTGTGTGCTACTGTGATTTCCCCCCTTAAGGTGATAAAATAGTAATCAATAAAATTGTCCAATATCGATAATAACAGATATTCGAATATCGACCCATATATATATGATAAGAATGATAACAATACAATAATATTATTATAATATTAATATAATATAATATTTATAATATTATATATAAATGACAACTTATAATATATGAAATAAATAATAATATGCATAATCACAATTATTATAATATAATTAATATTATATTACAGTAGTAGTTTATCGTTCCACGTATACCCTTTTAGGGTGTTTATCCTAAAAGCTTCAATTACAGTTAAATATAATTGAATATAATTGAATATAACAATATTCGAAAGCTTCAACACAAAAGATCGCCCCTACATTATTAATATTATATTATTTTTATTTCCCGGAGCAATAAAAATCAATAATAATAATAATAATGATCGAAAGAACAACAACAACAATAACAACAGCAATAACAAAAAATAACAATAATAATATCGCTTATGATAATATATTTTGTTTATCAAATATTTGTTGAAATATCGATAAAAATAAAAATGTCACGTAACATATCAAATGCTGTAAAAAATACGGAAGAATCTTGTCGAATAAAAAAATAATGTTTTACATTCTTTTCCAAAGCGAATGATTATTAAGTAATGATGGGGGTCGTTTCATTTTCATCAATTATTGTAAATCATCAGACGATAGGGTTTCAATGGTACGAGGCCAGGACGAGGGAACGCCTCCGTGGCAGACGGACGGATAGACGGGTCTGACGTAAATTAAGGGGGTTTCCCGTGGCTCCTGAAATAACGAGATATTTAACAAACAGACGCTCGATCCTGTATCGGCTTACGAGCAGTACACGTATCGCTGAAACTCAAGAGCACACACTTTCGTGCTTTACCGCCGTTTTTCAAGTGGAAAAACAAACTGACAACGCGCAATGTCAACCGCGCCGGTTGTAACGTCCCGTTCAAAAACATGTGCTCTAGCACCGCAGCGGAGAGATACGCTCGATAAATGGGAGCCGCGCGTTGCTCACATCGCGTATAGACGACGACGCGGCTCGGGCGTCGACGTCGACGGGAGTCGTTCTTCGCTTTCCCTATCGTTTCTTTATTCCCGTAAATTCTCAAGAGCGATAACAATCGCCGTGTTATTTCCGTCAAAGAGACGAATATTTTTCTCTTAGCGCATCGGATATTACGATAAACTCATTCTGAAATAAATTATTCTTATATTCGACATCATTTAACAAATCATTTTATTTATCGAATTTTTTTTTCCCATACGTAAAGTAAAAAAAATTGATGCATCCAGTTGATATCAATTAGCGTTAAAAAAAAACTATCAATAAATTAGTTTTTATTTGATCAAATTATATATTTATATTATCAAATTATCAATAAAGTAGAAATTGATATCCACTACGGAAGTAATTAATTGTTTCGATGAAACAATATTTCACGCTAAAATGTGACCACAATAGAATTCTTTAAATCCTTGGATGAAAAAGATTTTATGTAAAAAAAAATTATTTAATGAAATTGAATTTGTTTCATTTAAAAGATATTCAAATGTGTTAATAACGGGCCTAAAAACATAAGTATTAATTGGAATTCTTTTTTCACGGATATATAAAAGTGACATAAACTCATAAATGTGTCAAGTTCATCTTATTCTCAAATTGATGTGCGATTAAATGCGAAATGAAATAAACAATAATTAATGTCAAACCATTCTATATATATATATATATATATATATATATATATATATATATACAGTTTGTATGTAAAAGAAAGAATCTGTAATCCTTGATGATTTGTTTGGGTGTACAAATCCATTTTTAAATGACAACTTGCATTTGTTTGGGTTTACAAACGCAGTTCCTAATGACAACTTGACTTTGTTCGGGTTTAAAAATGCAATTTGTAATGACAGCTTGGATTCATTTGGGTTTAAAACTCACAGTTCGTGAGAATTGGATTTGTGTTGGGTTTACAAATACAGTTCCTAATTATTACTTCGGTTTGTTTAGTCTTACAAATACAGTTCTAATTGTCAACTTGGGTTTGTTTGGGTTGACAAATGCAGTTCCTGATGCCAGCTTGTATTTGTTTGGGTTTACAAATGCAGTTCCCAATGTCATCTTGAGTTTGTTCAAGTTTAAAAATGCAGTTCCCAATGACAATTTGGGTTTACTTGGGTTTATAAATAAAGTACCTAATGAAAACTCGTGTTTGTTTGGATTCGAAAGACGAGTCTTCCAATAATTACGAAGACATCGCAAACAAACGAGACACTTTGAAAATCAGGTACTCGACGATGCTGATGCGAGAGCGAAAATGATTTCTGGGCGACGAGGGTGAAAAAAAAAAATTCTCGACGTTCTGTACTCACTTTGCGAATCTTTGCGGCATGAACGACATTGGTCCGAGCGTATCTCTGACCCAGTAGAAATACAAAGGATCCGGCGACGACGAGGCCGGCTCCAGTGACGAATCTTCTCTTTGGGCTCCTCGTAACGACACTCGACCATGATTTTCCGCGTGTGTTGAGGCACAAATTATTGTTAGAAAAACGACGTGGTATGAAACGTCGCGAAAGTTGTGCGAGAACGGTCGCCATTCTCGGCTCACTGGACAAATCGCGGTGTCGGGACTACGCTATCCCGCGTACCAACAGCCGATAGTTACGGACAAAAACGTAACGCGCACGCCTCGAGCTCGATATATATCTCTTTCGCTCTCGCACTCACCAAGTCGAGAGAGAACGAGAGATTATAAATAGTTGGTCTGATGCGCGGGGCGACTCGCGCATCGTCTCTGCATTTCGAATACCCACGGTGAGACTCTCACCCTCTCGCTCGCTCCGCGCTCTCTCTCTCTCGATTCCAAAAATATAACCTTATCGCGCTCGGAGAACCCGAACGGCACTCGTTTTCCGTCAAGATGATACGAAGCACGAACGTTGAGCGGCAAACCCTCTCAAGCGTTCGTCGTACCGACTGAGCCGTTGAGATTCGTTGTACCGACCGAATAGCTCCGATTTACAGTACCGACCGAGTCAGTGCAAAGAACAATACCGACTGAATCATTTTTTTCACCGTATCCATGCAGCCGCTGCAATTCATTGTACCGACCGAGTCGTTGCGATTTGTCGTACCGACCGAGTCGTTTCAATTCGTTTTACCAACCGAGTCGTTGCAATTTATTGTTCCGACGGAGTCGGTGCCAACGAGCCAGTCGTTGTACCGACCGAGTCGTTCCAACTCGTTGTACCAACCGAGCCGTTGCCATTTGTTGTACCGACTGAGTCGCTGCAATTTGTCGTGACGACCAAGTTGGTGCAGTTTTTCGTACTGACTGAGTCAATCCAATTCGTGCTTACAACCAAGCCGTTGCAATTTATTGTTTCGACAGAGTCATTGCAATTTGTCGTACCGACCGAGTCGCTTCAGTTCGTCGTACCAACCGACTCGTAATTTTTTGTACCAACTCAGCCGCTGCATTTTTTCGTGACGAGCGAACTCGTACAAGTCGTACTGACCGAGTCGTTGCAATTTGTCGTACCGACCGAGTCGTTTCAATTCGTCGTACTAACCGAGCCGTTGCATTTTATTATACCGACTGAGTCGCTGCAATCTGTCGTGACGACTGAACTCTTGCAAGTCGTTGTACCGACCGAGTCGTTGCGATTTGTCCTACCGACCGGGTCACAGCTATTCGTCGTACCGGCCGAGTTGGTGCAATTTTTAGTACCGACCGAGTCGATCCAATTCGTCCTTACAATCAAGCCATTGCAATTTATTGTACCGACCGAGCCCTTATTATTTATTTTACTGACTGAGCTACCTCAATTCGTCGTGGGGACCGGCCCGTTGCAATTTATTGTACCGACTGAGTCGTTGCAATTTTTCGTACCGACAGGGCTATTCATAGCTATTCTTCCTACCGATCAAGTCGTTACAAAGTTGCGCTATTTAACTTGAGTTTTTATCTAAACGGTCCTCATTTTCGAAACCCTAAAATACTCTGTCCTTTCTTGCCACTTTTCTGCATGGGCTCAATAAATTTCGTGGCGATACTTCAAGCCGTCTCGGAGAAAAGGCTTTATAAATTACCAAGTGGACGACATCGCGAGGTGAACCGCGCCGACGGTAACACCAAACCGTAGACCATTTTTTTCAAACACTTTTGATTTTTGGGGGAAACCGGGAGCCTCAGACACCACGTTCAACTGTTCCGAAGGACCTGAGACTTTTTGTTTCCTCGCCTGTTGACTCGGTTGCCCAAAAAATCGATCAAAGTTTCGAAAAAGTAAAAATCCCAGAACTGGGTGACAGCTTGCGATCCGGTGAATCACCGCTCAGTCGGTAACACAAAACAGTTGCTCCGCGAAAAATTGGCTGCCTTCGAAAATTGGTTGAATGCAATCTTTCGGTGCTTTCACCTTGATTTAAGGTGATGTGTACCCTACGTATGTGAAACAGCAATATTGATATTACGGCAGCGCGAGAGAGACAGACGAAGAATACGTTTGCCTCAAGTACATATTGTCTTTAAAAATTATTCGTACAATAAAATGAGCCCGTTGCACTAGTACGTCACCTGGTGCACCTTTCACTATTCCTTGAATGAGGAAAGTGGCAAGTTCGTGTAAATACGCCTCGACATATGACTTTATAAGCCGCTACGACTGTAATTAGCGTTCGATGACAATCCAGAAGTCTTCGAAACTGTTTATGAGCGCTCAAGACCACCTAAGAGCATTTGAGAGAGAGAGAACGAGAGAGAGAGAGAGAGAGAGAGAGAGAGAGAGAGGGAGAGAGAGAGAGAGAGAGAGAGAGAGAGAGAGAGAGAGAGAGAGAGGGAGGGAGAGAGAGTTGGTAGTGTGAACTTCTGTATTTTTTAGAAAATAGATAGATATACAATTATTTTTATACTTATATTTTTTTATATTTCATATTTATATTTATTTATATTTATGCAAATTTATTTAACGTTATTTACATATATATAAATATATAAATATTATTATACTAAATGTTATATTGTATGAAAAGTTATTTCACTTTTTTGGGTACATCTGATTAATCAAAAAAATACAATAAAACATTGTTCGAATTAAAATATTAGGAGTACAACTTTGCAGTGACCGTTTTACTTAGAGAGCCACTGCGGCCGAAGTAGTGGCCCTAGCTCAATAAAAAAGTGGCATTTTAAACTAGAGGCTCTGCCAATGGAAAACAATTTAAAAAAGCTAACGGATACGTGTATGCATTATAAAGTTATTGGCACTCAAACATGGCAACCTACGAGCCGAATTCTCAGCATTTGCGGGAACTGCTCCAAAGACGACAAAGGAAGGGATTTTTGCACCGGATTGTGACTGGAGATGAAAAGCGGGTTTACTACGATAATCCTAAACGCCGAAAATCATGGGGACTGCCTGGTCATATTCCGTCATCGACGCCCAAACCGAATATTCACGGATCCAAAGTGATGCTGTGTATCTGGTGGGACCAGCTGGGCGTTGTGTACTATGAGCTGCTCAAACCATCCGAAACCATCACAGGGGAACTCTACCGACGTCAGTTGATGCGCTTGAGTAAGGCACTCAAAGAGAAACGGCCACAATTCAACGAAAGACATGACAAGGTGATACTGCAGCATGACAATGCCCGACCCCATGTTGCAAATGTCGTGAAAAAGTACTTGGAAACGCTGAAATGGGAGGTTTTATCCCACCTGCCGTACTCTCCAGACATTGCCCCTTCCGACTATCACTTGTTCCGATCAATGGCACACGATTTGGCTGACCAGCACTTCGGTACTTACGAAGAAGTCAAAAATTGGGTCGATTCCTGGATTGCCTCCAAGGACCAAGACTTTTATCGACGCGGGATTCGAATGCTACCTGAAAGATGGGCCGAGGTCGTAGCTAGCGACGGGCAGTACGTTGATTAAAAAATATGTAGCCACTTTTTTATAATCAAGCCTTAAACTTTTGAAAAAAACGGTCACTGCAAAGTTGTACTCCCAATAATTAATTATAAGGTAAGCCGGGATTTTTTTCCCTTAAGATTACACAAACAATAATGTTTTTTGGGGAGATTTTTGATTACTTGGCATTCTTTTTGATTTTTAGAAGTGGTGAAAATATATGAATATGCATAGAATTACATACTTTATAAAAAGCTATTTCACTTTTCTTCTCTATTGAATTAATTTTCAAAAATACAACAAAGGCCAAAACAGATTTTTTTAAATATAAAAAAAAACAATGTCTACGAGCAGATTGTTGTTACTTGGCGTTGTTCAAAATTTTTTTTTAAGTATCTATGCGATATACATATGCATAAAATAAATTGTACGCATTATAAGTAAATAGATTTACATAATTCCATTAAAAAAATAGAATAAATATACAGGGTGTCCCTCTTATCTCTGCCACCCGAAATAACTCGGTAATTATCGACGTCGCAAAAATATGTTCCAGACAAAAGTTGTACTGTGTAAAGAGGGCCATTTTTTTTTAATTCGGAGGAGGCGCTGACGCACAGTGAAGGTCACCTCCACTTTTTCAAGTGGAATAGTAGAATTTTTTTCAACCATCTTGTAAAGCATCTGAAATCGCATTGAAAACATTAGGGATCAAAGTCGTCCAAGGTCATTCAAGATCACTTATTTAGATTTGTATAATCGATACTGACCTTGAATGACCTTGAACGATTTTGACCCACTAATGTTTATTTATGTGGTTTTAGGTGGTCCACAAGCTGGTTGAAAAAAATGTATCATTCTATTTAAAAAGTGGAGGTGACCTTCACTGTGCGACAGCGCTTCCACCAAAAAAAAAAAAATTCCACCAAAAAAAAGTGTATACAGGGTGTCCTGTAATTAATGGATAATCCTGCAACTATCGATAGGTGAGATAATTGTTTTCATGATTTTGGACTTTGTGTTATTAAGAAAAAAATAATCTGCTTGTGGTTTTTCGCATGGCATTTTTACAAATAATATGAATCGACAATGACTAAGGGAACTTTTTTAAGTAATTGGCACGATATGAGTAGTACATTTGTTTTACACTGCAGGCTACGAAAGTCAGAAGTTCGAATTGGATTGTATGAAAATTCTGAATAAGATCTTTCATAAAGTTTCCATAACATTTTTAAGATTAAAAAGAAGACTTCTAGATAAAACAAATAACCAAGAGTATTTAAAAAAAACCGAGAAAAAAAGTCATCATTTGTAGAAATGGCACGCGAAAAACCAAAAACAGCTGATTTTACGATATAATATGATACGCGATACGATATGATCAGCCCAATCAACAGTTGCAGGATTATCCGTTCATAACAGGACACCCTTTACATATAATAAAATTGATAATATAAATAGATATATAAAACAAAATATGTATCTCAATATAATTGTCTATAATATATAGTTTGCCTTATCCCGTATTACTGAACCACTGATCCAAACGGGAGAAAAATGCCCTTCGTCGGGCTCGAAGGCTGCTCGAAGTAATACCCGCGAAAGAGTTCATCGAGTGCCCCCCCTCGGGATCGCGCTCGCAGCATTCGCGCTCGCATATAACTTTTCAAGAGAAACGGAAAACATTAATCGCCACTTATTAGCGAGATGTACTCGCGGTGCCGGCGCGGGATACTCACGCGCGTTGTTAAATAATTACGGCTATGTTTATTGAAACGGAGCGCGTTTTAGTTCCTCTCGTCGCTTGAGGTATGTGGATTCCTTGTGTGTGACTCGCGGTCTGCGTTGATACGGGAGAGTCGGAGCAGGGTATTATGACATTCCAGGCAGGCGGAAGTTTCACTTGGCAATTTATATAGACACACACACATATATATATATATATAAATATATATAAAAATCACCATTCCTGATATATATATAATGTTGATTATGGGGACATTTGGCTACTGTGAGGAACCTCGAATTGATATATATACATATATGTATATGTATATATATCAAGAATGGTGATTTCGAGGACCGTCCTCACAGTAGCCAAATGTCCCCATAATCAACATTATGTAAATTTCAGTCTTCAAAATCCCCTCTGGATAAATGTTAAGCGTATTTACATAAATGTTATTTCGAGGACCCGGCTATCCCCGAAATCAACAATTCGTACGAGAATAAGGACCGTCCTCAAAACAGCCAGATGGCCTGATAGCCCACATTACATAGATATAAAGGGCTCAAAGTATCGTTTTCCTATAGATATACCCACATGTCGTGTTCGCGAGTGTTGCACTCATTTTCGACGACCTTGCGTCTCGGGTAATCTCGGTCCGTGTGTCCACAGACAGGATATAGTAGAGCCTTTTTATGAAATATATATCGAAGAACCGGGTCTCCTTATCGCTTTCTCTCTCTCTCTCTCTCTCTCTCTCTCTCTCTCTCTCTCTCTCGTACGGATGCAACTGCTTTGCTGGCTCTATTGCTACGTGTCTAGTAATAATCGGTATATATATGAATGTATGTATGTGTGTATATATATATATATACATAAATATGTATATATGTATATGTGTGTGCGTGTGCGTGTGTGTGTGTGTATATATATATATATATATATATATATATATATATATATATATATATATATATATATATATATATATGAGGTATTCTACGTCACTTCAGTCAGTAAAAAATAATCCACAAATAATTTTGAAAAATCGAGTTAATTTATTGAAAAATATTCACCGAGTGAATAAATTTGTAAAAAATTTCTGACGTTTTTTCTCGTTGATTACCATTTTTTAAACATTCTTCCATTCATATGGCTGCATCTTTGGCAGGATTTGACGTATTTACATTCGTAAAAAAACGAAAATATGCATTTTTTTATAGTCTTCCAGAAAAAAATTAATTTCGATTTTATTGAGCCAGTCGAACGTCCGTTTCAGGGCACAATGTGCAAAAATATTTTTTTTCTCAAGGAAAGACACTCGTTATTTGATTTTTTAAAATTTCCCCCATTTGTGAATACGAAAAACGGATTTTTGGTATTTTTTATAGTATGGGATTCCTAAACACCGTGGAGTAATAGCTATTTCTTTTTCATTTTTTAATTAATATTCGATTGAAGAGTGTGGTGCACTCCAAGGCTCCAATACATATGACATATATATCATATGTATTTCAAAAACCTGGTAAACATACAGCGAGTGCTCCACACTCTTCAATCGAATGTTAATTTAAAAAAAATAAAAAATAAAAATAGGTTTTACTTTACTGTGTTTAGGAATCTCATAATATAAAAAATACCAAAAATCCGTTTTTCATATTCACAATTCGGGGAAATTCTTAAAAATAAAATAACGAGTGTCTTTACTTGAGAAAAAAAATATTTTTGCATATTTTTCCCTGAAACGGACGTTGGACTTGCTTAATAAAATCTAAATTAATTTTTTTCTGGAAGGCTAGAAAAAAAACGCACATTTTCGTTTTTTACGAATGTAAATACGTCAAATCCTGCCAAAGATACAGCCATTTGCATGGAACAATATTAAAAAATGGTAATCAACGAGAAAAAATGTCAGAAATTAAAAAAAGAATGTCGAAAATCGGTGAATATTTTTGAATAAAGTAACTGGATTTTTCAAAATTATTGGTGGATTTTTTTACTGCTTGAAGTGACGTGGAATGCCTCATATATATATATATAGAGAGAGAGAGAGAGAGCGCCGATCGCGTCGACTGGCCTTCAGTAATAGTCCGTTAATTATCGTCGGCCTAGATGGCACGTATATAAGCTTCCCGAGCAAAGTATACAGCCGGTGACTTTGGCACGATTTCCCGTGCAACGAACCTCGCACGGCCGGCATTTTTGAGCCGGAATGAATCTTCGCGCGCGAGCCCCCCCCCCCCCCCCCCCCCGATACTCATCCGCAAAATATATCAACGTCCTTGTCCATCCCGCCCGTGGGGTCGATTTTCCTGACCAGTCACCCTTCCGCGGACTTGGGACCAAAAATTCGGAAATAATTCGTGAAAAGGGCACTAAGTGAGTAGATGGACCAAAATTTTTCGAAATTATTAAAAAATGACGATTAATAAAATAATTATTTTCGAGATAAGTAAAGAAAAAACGCTTTTGAATTTGAGATTGTCCGCCATGTTTTCGAGAATTGTCGAAAAATTTAGGACCTCTAGGACGATGTAAAGGGTGCGCCAGAGAAACTTACTTATTTGAAAGGTCAATAAAAACAAAAGTACTTCAATTATTGTTTTAAATTTTTTTTTATTTGAGAATACAATATCCCAATTTTTTTTTCATGCAGTCTTGAAAATGACATCGGATAAATGGCGACCCCCATTGCGCATACACTGATGAAGTCGATTTTTGAAATTCGTATCCACTCTTTGCAGCATATCAATCGGTATGTTGGCAATGGCGTCGCGAATGTTGTTCTTGAGGTGTGCTATGGTCCGTGGTCGATCGACATAAACCAGAGATTTCAAATAACCCCATAAAAAGAAATCGCATGGAGTCAAATCTGGAGAGCGTGCCGGCCATTGGAGATGGCCGGCACGCTCCAGCATTTCACCAGCATTTCACATGCATTTTGACGGGCAACAAAATCGCGTTCAGTTAATTCTTGCACAACAGCCAATTTATAGGGATGAAATTGAAGGTCTTCATGGAGAATTCGTCGAACAGTGGTATCAGAAATTCTCATAGCAGCTGCGTGTTTGCGAGCCGAACGCCGGGGAGAACGCACAACTGACTGCCTCACTCTTTCGACATTTTCCGGAGTTCTGATGGTCCGTTGAAGTCCATTTCTGGGTTTAGCGACACTTCCACACTCCCGAAATGAGTTAACCCACGACAGAGTCGAATTACGGCCAGGAACGAGTCTGTGAGGAGGAATTTCAAAGCGAGCGCGGAAGGCACGTTGCGTAGCAACAAGTGAGCGACCGTTAGAAAAGAAGCTCTCGACTGCGAAGGCCCGCTGCTCTCTAGACCAGAGCATGATGGCAACTGACTGGAGGGAGAAACAAACTTGGGAACTTCCCCCTCCAGATGCGCCCCCTCTCGCCCCTCTACCCGCCCAACTCACCACGCGGGAATTTTTTCAAATAAGTAAGTTTCTCTGGCGCACCCTGTATTTCAGAAAATATCGATTTTTGAAAAAATGGGCGCTGTCCAAAGTCAAAATATCGATTTTCGGTAAAACAAAAATGCTCTATTTTCGTTGAAGGAAAAACACTATGTATTGAAAAAAAATCCTTCGTTTAAGCACCTTCATATGTAAAAGAAGTTTGTAAAATTTTGAGTCGATCGGTGCAGTGATTTTTTTAATTCCTCAAAAAAATGGGTATTTCAACAAAATTCAACTAGACGTGAGCCCTTAAAATACATTTGGTAACAAAATAAATTTTAAAAAACCTCTCTTAATTCGACATCATATTTCTCTTCCATTATATTTCCATTCGTTTCCCATGTATTTTACTGATCAAGCAAATCGATATTTTTCGCTCGCGAAATACCGTTGCCTAAAAAACAACGCCGAGAAAGAAATGGATCGCCAGCCCCGTCCGTCGTCCGCTCGGAAAATCCGCGCGGAAAGTCTGCCGAGAGGCTTATGAGAGAGGCTGGTTCAAGTTCACACCATCTTGGAAACGTCCATTGCGGTATATGACCACGCGATAATTAACAGCGGCTTATCTTGGCGATGCCGGTACACATACTTACATGCATTGATAGATAGACATATACATATACATATATATAACCACACGCATGCATATGGGATATTCCACGCCACTTCAGCTAGCCCGTGACACCGACCATTTTCGAATTTTCAAATTTATTTTTTGTAAAATTGTACGCAATGAAAGGAATATTCACACCAATTTTTAGATTTTTATCTCTTCTCGTTTAGGAGTTACTATTTTCTAAAAAATGTCGATTTCAGAAGTTTTGGAAACGTTTAAACGCCGATAACTCCTAAACTAATTGGGATATTGACAAATGGCATTAAATAATTTTTTTTCATTTTGAAGCATACTATCGCTACAAAATATTACGTAAATTATCAACTATCAATGTCAACGTTTTTTAAATTTATTTTAAAGTGAAAACTATTTTAAAAAAAGATGATTGCCTTTTTTGATATTTTCAAAAAATTCTCTAAAATAGAGTGACCCATTCTATGATTTTTAAGATTAGTCTCATCGTGGGCCCATTTTTCCTTCTATTTTTTTCGAATTAATCTGGATATCTGGCTTTGATAGCCTGCGATTAAAAAAAAATGTAGGTCACATATCATGTCAATTACTTTAAAAAGTTGCTTAGTTATTGTCGATTTATATCATTTGTAGAAATGACACGCGAAAGACCAAAAACAGATGATTTTTTTCAAAAAATCACATAAACCCGAAAATTTTGTAAGCCGTGGGACTTTTACTAAATTGAAATTCGAGCATATAGTAGAACACGATCTGACTTATGGACGGTTGCAGTATTATCCATTTATAAAAGGACACCCTGTATATATTAATATATATATAAATATAATATATATAAATATAATATATATATATATATATATATATACACACACACACACACATATATATATATACACATTATAAATGTATATATAAATATATATCGTTTTCGATTACTTTGCATAGATGCAAAATTATATTAGCATACCATAATTTGTCTTATACAGCTAAATGGTATCCTCATAAAATCTCATATGTATAAATAAATGTTTGTGTGTTTTTCTATACGTTTGTTATTTGTTTGTTATTTCACTTATTTCGGCAACCATACCATAACGAAAAAAAAATTGTACTGGCAATCGCATAATCTGGCATTGCGGTAACTCTTTTGGATGGTGGCTGAACATCGCATTCAGCACTGAAATCGCCGTTGAATATGCAAATCACTGAGACACCAACATGCAATATAAACAAAAATTCTGGAATGGGTAAATTACTCCAATGATGTCAACTCATTATATGGTACCAATGTACTATGACGCACAAAGAAAGCATTGAAATGAACAGCGCTTCGGTGACGCGGTTATTTTATTGCCTGGTGATTTTCGAGCAACTTTACCGGTTATATAGTACAGTCGTGCTGTATATGGGATTCGGAAAAAATTAGAAGGCTAGTTTTCGACATTTGGGGGTGGATTAATGCCAAAATACAAACCCCACGCGGTCGGCGAGGGCAGACAAAATGTTTCGAAAAATCCAGGCTTTATTTTTGTCCGCGGCGCCGAAGTCGTGGAAGTTCATTTCGGGGGTGAAAAAGTGGGGTGAAATTTTGAAAAATCAGTTTTCATTCGATAACTCTTTAAGAAAAATTCCTACAATTTTTATTTAAATGGGATCGTTGTAGCCCTTGAAGAGACGCGTCGATCGAGTATTTGATCATCCCTCTCCAATAAAATCTTCACCCCCAAAATAATTGTTGAAGTATAGAAAAAAGTTGTTTATTGAATAACTAAAAAACAATCGATTTTTCGGGGATGGATTAAATGTACGAAATGTAGAAAATAATTTTCTCTATATTTTCGTTCCTATGGACCACCCTTGAATTTTGCTTTTTCGAACCCCTCTCATGGGTTAAAAATTCAAAATGAAATTCTGGGAAAACTATTGACCGAAAATAAAGAGATACGAGTTTAGCGCTGTGGACAAAAATGTAGCTGAGGGATCAAGCTACAAGTTCTTCCACGGCGGCGAAATCGTGCGATCAATAGTTTTCCCAGAATTTCATTTTGAATTTTCAACCCCCGAGAGGGGTTGGGAGATCAAAATTCAAGGGTGGTCCATAAAAACGAAAATATAGAGAAAATTATTCTTTACACTTCGTACATTTGAACCATACCCGAAAAATCGAATGTTGCTGAGTTATTCAATGAACAATTTTTGTTTAGTATTTTAACAATTATTTTGGGGGTGAAGGTATTATTGGAGAGTGATGATCAAATACTCGATCGACGCGTCTTTTCAAGGGCTACAACGTTCCCATTTGAACAAAAAGTGTACGAATTTTTTCTGAAGAGTTATTGAATTAAAACTGATTTTTCAAAATTTCACCTTTCTTTTTCACCCCCAAAATGAACTTCCACGACTTCGGCGCTGTGGACAAAACTAAAGCCCGGATTTTTCTGCACATTTTGTCTCATGGCGCCGACCTCGTAGGGCTTGTAGTTTCGCATTAATCCACGCCCATTCCCTCTCATCCCCTAAAAAAACTCTACACCCCGATTTTTAGGCAAACTGGGATTTTGCACCCGCGGCACCTACAAAATCACCTGCCAAAAAACTAGCCTCCTTCTAACTTTTCCGATTACGGGATTTTTCAGCGACACCACGACTGTACTAATACCACGTTCGACACCCGCTGATGAACTTGATGCGTGTCTCAAATCATCAGTTTTAGGGCGACACGTACAGGAATTGACTTTGAATACCAATATGGGTGTACAACTACAACACGATGCATCCGCTGAACGTTTCACAAAACAACTGTTGGATATTGGGAATGGGAAAATGACAATCGAAGAATCCACACAATGTATCACATTGCCAACAAAGTTCAGTAAAATCATAGCAACCACAGACGAATTGATTCACTAAGTTTTTCCAAATGTCGCACAGAATTACAAAAATCATCAGTGGCTCAGTGCACGTGCTACGAGGGTGGGGTGAAAAGGTTTCGGCCTGACCAAGAGATGGTGCCACTAGGTCTAGTTTTGGAGCGGCGTCCTACAGTACCATTCCTACCGAGCTTGTATGTACAGTTTCAGCCCAATCGCTACGTTAGTTTGCGTTTGAGAGCACATTGCGCGAGACGCTTCCGTTGTTTTCGTAAAAATGGAAAAAATTGGAAAAACGTGCTGTCATCAAATACTTCCATTTGAAAGGTTTTACACCAAAACAAATAAAAGAAGAGATGGATTCAGCACTAGGAGACTTCTCCCCATCATATTCAACTATTAAGCAGTGGGTTTCTGAATTTAAAATGGGTCGTGCGAGCACCTCTGACGAGCCTCGTTAAGACCGTCCGTTGAAGTCACAACTTCAGAGATGATTGAAAAAATCCATAAAATAGTGTTGGAAGACCGCAGGTTGAAAGTGCATGAGATAGCTGAGACCTGTAGGATGTCAGCTGAACGTGTGCGAAATATTTTGCACAACCATTTGAACATGGAAAAGCTGTGTGCAATGTGGGTGCCGCGTTTGCTAACGCTCGACCAAAAACTGCTTCGAAAAACCATTTCTACCGACAATTTGGCGCTGTATAGGCGTAACCCAAACGAATTTTTGCGTCGATTCATAACTGTTGATGAGACATGGGTCCACCACTACACTCCTGAAAATAGAAAACAGTCAAAACAGTGGGTTGGAAAAGGGGAACCAACCCCAAAGAAGGCAAAAACAATTTTATCGGCAAACAAGGTTATGGCTACTGTTTTTTGGGATGCGAGAGGAATTATATACATTGATTACCTTGAAAAGGGTAAGACTATCACTGGTCAATACTACGCAGAGTTATTGCAACGTTTGAAGCACGAGGTGCAAATTAAACGACCTCATTTGGCGAAGGAAAAGGTTTTGTTTCATCACGATAACGCACCAGCGCATTCGTCGATTGTTGCCATGTCCAAAATCCACGAATTGAAGTTTGAATTGATGCCGCATCCTCCCTACTCTCCAGACTTAGCCCCCAGCGACTATTACCTGTTTCCTAACCTCAAAAAATGGCTTGGCAGAAAAAGATTTAAGAGCAACGAAGAAGTTATCGAAACTGTAAATCAGTATTTTGAGGAGCTTGACGAATCTACGTTTAAAACTGGTATAACTAAATTAGAACACCGTTATGATAAATGTATCAGTGTTGATGGAGATTACGTTGAAAAATAAAGCAAAAAAAAAATTTTAAACATCGTTTTTCTTGGTCAGGCCGAAAACTTTTCACCCCACCCTCGTATAGTAGCAGCCAAAAACAACGATGTCAATGTCATCAATTTCAGCATTCAAAACGAAATACCAGGCGAAGCAACAACGCATCATAAGTCCATCGATACTGTAATAAATGAATACGAAGTTATCAATTATCCAACTGAATTCTTGAATTCACTTGATTTACCAGGCATGCCTATCATTCTTCTCCGAAACATCATTCCACCACGACGTTGCAACGGTGCCAGGCTTTCAGTGAAAAAGATGAACATCATCGAAGCTGAAGTTTTAAATGAAAAATTTAAAGATGTTACCACCCATCCCAATGATTCCAACAGACATGCCATTCGAGTTCAAACGTTTGCAGTTTCCGGAGCGACTCGCGTTTGCAACAACCACCAAAAAAGCACCGGGACAATCGCTAAAAGTATGTGGACTAAATTTGGAAAATCCATGCTTCTCACATGGACAGCTGTTTGTGGCCGGTTCACGCCTCGAAAAAAATTCTGATTTATTCGTGTATACACCAAACGGAAAAACAAACAAATATTGTGTATCCAAAAGCACTTCAACAAACAGAATTAAACCATAATTTGAGTGGCATTGCAATGCTGGGTACAGCTGGTAAGAAATAAAATGAATTACATTAGGTGAAGGAAACAGTTCGTGGTGTTTTCTCCAATGGATGGCTTGGAAAAAACGCCGGGAACTTGTTCATTCACCTAAGATTATTCTATATTATTTAGCAATTATCTAGAGGGATCGAACACTTTTGACCGGTACTGTGTATATGGTATATTGTGTGCCGGTACTGTGTGTATATTATACCGGTTATATATATATTAGGGTGGTCCTTATTTGGGGTGTTTTTAAATTTTCCTGCGGACAAGCCGGAAAAAGTTTTCAAATAAATAAATAAAAAAGTACGCTGAAGCTGGAGCCTGTAGGCCAACTCAAAGTACTCCCGCCAAGGCCCTGAATTTTCCCATTCAATTTCAATGGAAATTTGGACCTACTATAATTTTTTTTGCCCCGACCTAAATAGCATTTTGAAAAATCTGAAACTTGGCATATATCTTTCCTATAGTCATAGGTATTCTACAAAAAATTGGGCGATTTACAACGATGGAATTTTTAAAGTACCAGCGCGTCAAAGTTGCGTCTTGAAGTGAAAAATCATCATTTAACGAAATAAGTGTATTGATAAATAATATTAAACAATTAGGTATACTTACATGAGTTTTTACAAATTGTATGAACAGTTTCATACTTCTACACCTGGTATATATATATATATATATATACTCGACGAATCGACTCAGGCGCGATTATGCATACGCGTGTGCCGCGCGCGATCGACCAAGCTATCGCATACCTGTATAATTCTTTGCAGAGATTGAACGAGAACGTGTTCGCACAGATGGGCGTAAACGCACTTCCCTTATATGCACATATGAATGTACATAGAAATGCACAGGTGTGCGTGTATTTTTATATATGTATATATATATATATATATATATATATATATATATATATATATATATACACATATGAATGTATAAATATATATTTATATACATACATACATACATATACATATATAAGTTTATACGGGCGTGTAGAAAACACTTTGCCATTCCGTGAGGAATGCAATCACACTCTTGCTAACCTCGCTTTAACTCTCTTTTTCTTTCCCTCTCGCTCTCTCTCTCTCTTTTTCTCCTTCCCTTTCTGCTTACAATCACGTCGTTTATCCACTACTACATATATTTATGTGTATATATGACAAATTTTCCAGCCGATTCATCCTAATAACACAACGCGTGTCTCTCTCTCTCGTCCCCCTCTCTTCCCCCCCCTCTCTCTCTCTCTGCGACTTTAGCAGTTCTTCCCTCTGACATTACCGCAAACAATTTTTTTCTCTGTCAGTAGTAATTGACCGGAAGATAAGAGTTTGCGATAGCTGTATATATATATATATATATATATATGAACAGGTGACATTACCCCTGGAATTTCCACTCTCGCGATTTTTTCCTCATTTTCTCTTCTTCCCTCTCTTCCTCCCCCCATCTCCCGCATCGTTCAATTATTCCGAGCACGTACCGGCGTTTTTCTTTTTATTCCTCTTCTTCTTGTTTTTCGCCACGACTTTGGCCCTTTTTTCGTTTTGCCACCATAGAAAAGATATTCCACCGCAAGAAACTCACCCTTTTGCCGTTCCCGCGCACACTCGACCGATTCCGGGCGTTTTTCTTCTTTTCGTCCCTCTTTTTTGATCGCCTTCTCCTTCGGCTCCTACCACTCTTCTTATTCGCACGAGAGAATAAAGCCATCGCGGCACGCGTCCAGAAAAACGATGAAGAAACAAAGAAAGCGAATAAGAAATAGGAAAGAGTAGAAAAAGAAGTAGCGTTGCCGAGAACGCGCCCGAAACAGGCTAGAAAGTACATATATATTGTAGTTTATAAATAATAATACTCAGGTCGCTGGTGTGTGTGTGTGTGTTTTCAAGAGTGCCTGGCAAAGTCCTCCAACCGACCAAGGACCCGTTTTTCTGTCGTCTCTCTGTTTATTTATTTTTTTCTCGCGACGCATGCGGCGAACAATGTCTCACTTATCGTGGGACAACATCTTCTTTTCTAATGCGGGGATCCACGCGCGTCGCGAGAGCTACCCGTCTTTCATCTGAATACAATGTCGAATAAATTTTACCCACGGATTTTGCCCGAGTCGGCTTCCAGACTCGTGGATGATCTCTAAAGCATAAATATACCGGTGTATATATATATATATATATATATATATATATATATATATATATATATATATTGTATATATATGTATATATATATATATATATATATATATATATATATATATATATATATCTGTGCGTAGTTAGGTATATTGTTATATTTATATATAAACCTACATTCATATAACGAGGGTATCTCAAGTCCAGTGGTAGAAATACATATGTAACGAAAAAGAGAAAAAGCAAAAGATACTGAAACTCTAGAACCCCTAAAAGTATCAGCTCATAGTTAGTATTGGGTAAATCCGGGGTAGTTGGCCACAGTTTATTCAAGGATCCGTCAAAATAAAAGTACAGACGTTTCTTAACTTATTTTCATTTGTAATTAAACTTTGAATATTGAATTTTAAGATGATTTACGAAATTAAGGGGTAAGGCCATTGTAGAATTTAAAAAATTTTCGAAAAATTTTTGAAATTCGATTTTTTTTTCTTAAAAAATACCTTACTATCTTAAAAATGACATACTCAAAGGATTAAGGTGGGAAAAACGTCTAAATACTTCTATTTTGAATTTTGGCGCAGCCCCCCTCAGTCCGATGCAATCCGTACCGAAAACTATAAACGCGTTTTTCTCGAAACTACATTTCTCAAGTCGGCCGGACTCATAAATCGAACAAATCTTGACCGATTTCCAGATAGACAGTCATGATCATCACGCCGTGCATACAATTGATGAAGCAAATTTTACAGCATATAGACTACATGTCATGATGCAAAGCCGTGAACTCATTTAGTGTCGTGAATGTACAAAGCATTTTGATCTCAATATGTCGTTTACAAATGCATCGTACGATTGAAGCACGTTGAAGTCATATCGATGTACTCAAGTGTCCACAATTAATATCTGCAAATTTGACGTCATATGGAAGTCATCCAATGATTTGGTTGATGAATTCACCGGGTTAGCACTGGTAGTAGACATGTCATGCAAGCAATATAACGGCGATATGCATGTTTATCAGTGATACATTCGATGGGCGCAACATGACGGCGATATGCGTGTTTCTCAGTGATGCATCCTATGACGGCGATATGCATGTTTCTAAGTGATACATTCGTTGAGCGCAATATGACGGCGATATGCATGTTTTCAGTGATACATTCGATGAGTGCAATATGACGGCGATATGTATATTTCGTCAGTGATACATCCCACGAGCACAATATGATGGCGATATGCATGTTTTTCAGTGATACATTCCATGACGGCGATATGTATGTCAGTGACACATTCAATGAGCGTAATATGGAGGCGATATGCATATTTGTCAGTGAAACATCGCATGAGCGCAATATGATGATGATATGCATGTTTCTCAGTGATACATTCCATGACGGCGATGTTTTCAGTGATACATTCGATGAGCGCAATATGACGGCGATATGCATATTTCGTCAGTGATACATCCCACGAGCACAATATGATGGCGATATGCATGTTTCTCAGTAATACATTCCATGACGGCGATATGTATGTCAGTGATGCATTTAATGAGCGCAATATGACGGCGATATGCATATTTTTCAGTGAAACATCCTAGGAGCGCAATATGATGACGATATGCATGTTTGTCAGTGATACATTACATGACGGCGATATGCATGTTTTCAGTGATACATTCGATGAGCGCAATATGACGGCAAGCAATATGCATATTTCTCAGTGATACATCCCATGGGCGCAATATGACGGCTATATGCATACAAATCGAGAATGATACAAATAGGCAAAGACACAAAGAAGTTTGCACAAGTGTTAGAATGGCTAGGTAGGTAGCGCGCTCAGCTCTCGAATCAGAAGACGTAGGATCAAACCGAAGGTAGGTAAAAACTTTAACTAGGCAGGATACGTTTTAATCCACTTATCATATAGGCAGGAACAAAAATAAAGCATATAGATATAAAAATCCTACCAGATTTTTTAATCAACATTTTTGGATTTTTTTATTTCTCACGCTATGACACTCATATGAGCTCCATATGAGCACAGCATAGTTACGTCACACTATGACGCTAATATGACCTCCGTATGAGCATCACAATGTCTTCACGCCGTGACACCCATACGAGCCCCATATGCACTCACTTATTGTTAGATATTTGTGAGCCGATTTTGCTAGTCTGATGAATTCACTGCATGCATATTCGCGTGAGAACAACTTTGTTTCATTTGGATGTATTATTGTGAATCATCATGTGATGCAAATATGACTTCAACGGGAGCACTCATAAGGGATACACAGCTGTGAGACTTTCTATGCCGCAGTGATGATGTACAAATTATGCCAATGTGAGGTACATCCGTCTATTTGGGTTGAAATTTTAACTGTACATTCACAATTACATTCTGCATAGAAGTACGTAGGATTTTCTCGATATATTACATATTTTTTTTTATAAACAATTTTCGGACGATGTTTTTTTTTTAGAATCTCGAACTTTTACTTAAAAAACGCGCGGTTTTTTCAAAAATCAATAAATAAAAAAAGTCCTACGTCCTTCTGTATTTATTCACATGTATAATCGGAAAAAAATGCATTCACTGAATATTAAAAATTACAGGTGCCGTTGGTCCGGCCGCGCGCCTATGAAAAAAAGCTTCGTCATAGATAAGCTGTGCAGCCGCCATTTTGTTTTGTATTACTTTGAAAAAAATAGTTTATACAGTTTATGATATGTACAATAAAGGACCTTTTTCAGAATTTTGATTTATTCCATTGTCCCGCTAAAAAAATTCCCAAAATATACTTGTTTTTTCTCCGATACAGTGGCCTTGCCCCTTAAAATAAACTCCTATCAGATCAACCTTAAAATTGCTATTACTTAAAAATCACGATTGGCTATCTCTCCCGGAGTATCCGGGTGTGATGGCCATAGGAGTACAGCTGTGGCGGCCAGTTACCCAGGATTATGCTTTCGGTTTTCTCTTCGGTTTTATGTTTTGATTCTCAATTTTATTTTCTACCGGCCACATCTAGAACACATATAATCGAAATTAGTATAATTTTTGTGTACTCAAAGTTGGCATGCTATCCACTGAAGTCAGTATTCGATGAGACGAGTTTCATAGTAATTTTCTCCGCAACATTTTTTGTCATTGTTCTTATATCGTCTTTCTAAGGTCTTCCTAAGTATTTCATAGGTCCTGGCGGTCGCATGAATCGACAATTTATCATTTTCACAGCACTAATAGCTGCTTTTAATGATTCTTGAATCCAGTTCTCTCATAGAGCAATTGCTTTTCTCTTGTACTTATTAGACATCTAAATGAAAGGTAGAAAAAATGAATTACTTGAACACATTACAACTAATACTATGGCCATCATACACCAACTGTACGTGGCCATCTCTCCTGATCTCCTGGGAGAGATGGCCACATCTAACATGTAAACAAGTAGAAATACCTCCAATACTATCCAACATTGTCACGATCGATCTGGAAACAACTTGTCTAGAAAAATTAAAATTCTCAGTACCATTGTATAAAAGATATGTTGATGACATTATTATTGCTCTACCAACAAACAAAATTGAATCTACCAAAAAGATGTTTAATTCATATAATCCAAAACTACAATTTACATCTGAAAATGAAATAGACAACAAAATCCCGTTTTATGACTTGCTTTTAATCCATAAACAAAATTTAATTATCACAAATTGGTATAGGAAACCAACCTGGTCAGGCAGATTCATAAATTTGTTTTCACACCACAAACTCTCCGAAGAAAAAGCCATAATCTACATGTTAGTTGACAGAGCAATAAAACTATCTCATCCTTCATTTCACAAAGAAAACCTCCAACTCATCAGTAACACAATGACAAAAAATTGCTATCCAATCTCTTTCACAGACAAAGTGAAGCATCGGCTTTCCATAATCAACAAACAAATAACGAATAGCAACAACTTTGATTCTTCCAGAATAATAAATCTCCCCTACACAAAAAACATACACCATCAACTAATTCGTTTCTTCCAACAATACAACATAACACTAGTCACAAACAACAAACACTATATTTCATCCATTATTGGCTTTACCAAAGACAAAATCAATAACAATCGTAAATCCAACATAGTTTATTAAATCGTCTGCAAATATTTCAATGCCACATACATCGGCCAAACTAAAAGATACCTCGAAACCCGACTTAAAGAACACAAAAATAGCATAAAACATACTACCGAAATACATACAACTTTAGCACAACATGCAACAGAACAAAAACATGACTTTCAATTTGACAATGTAAAAATACTAAACAATGAAAATTGGCTTAAAAGAAGACTAATCCTTGAAATGATACAAATTAAGGCACATTCCAACGCTATAAATTTTAGAACTGACATAAAAAAACTTAGCTCAATCTACAATTTTATAATATAACTATCAATACACTCTACCTTATCTTACCTTACATAACAATTTTAAAATTATTGACACTACACACTAACTAATATATTGACATGATGAGCTAATTTTAAGGACATTACAAACTAATTTTAAACACCCCTAACTTAGCGCACCCACTTTATTTTCATCGACACGTCACTGCCGTATGATCTTTCCCCCGATTTTTAGTACAGAGACTCGAATATGTCACATGAAAGTAATACATCACTCAGTTTTTCTCGAACTTTCGTCTACTACATATCTAAACATGTAACGGAATAAAATTGTAATATTTCGAGTTTTTGCTCAATTTGGAAAGGAAAACGAAATTTGGAAGAACTAACTCAATAGGTAATCACCACATTCTTTCGATTCTTCACTAAAACTTTTGTCAAATCAAAAATTCTTACACTAAATTTTCACTAATGAAACGCAAAAATTACTTATAATTATCTATTCATTACAGATCAGAAAAAATCGCCAATGAACGATAGTACCTCCATCTATAGAGCATTTTCCTACTAAACACTATTTACCTCCAAAAATAATGTTTTTTTCTTTGAAATATCCTTCCAAATTGTATGAAAAACCTGAAATACCAACAACTTCGAGGTTAGTCAGTTATCATACTTCGTTTCTTTATTCAATATTTATAATTTTTTCAAACGTGATTTGTAAAAAACTGCGTATCGTCATTTATACAGAAAAATATAAATTCTGAAGAGGCCCCAAACCAGAAGACCGAAACGTAAAAACACCTCTTTATTTCCATCGTTGACCTTGGAAAACCTACATTGGCCGGACCGAAGCCGAATTCTCAACGATCTTTTATCATCTATACGGCGGCACACATCTTTGATTCATTTTAAACAAGTAGAAACAATACATGCGAAATGTTGAGGTTATAACAAAGCACTGTGCGCGAACTATTCAAGAAATAGAAAAGTAGCCACTACTCTTACAAAATAACATCACCACAATGTAAAACATGAAAACTTCAAAAAAATTTAGCAGTAGACAGATTAGTTAAAAAGGATTTTACTTACTTAACATTTTTTTGCCAAACTTTTGCTCGTGCGCTTACACTTGCGCACGACACGAAGCGAATTAAGGGGTGATTGTCTTTTTTTCGCAAAATTTACCGCTTTTTGGGAATTTTTTTGTGAAGAAAGTATACAACGGAAAACTTGTGAAACTTGGCATATAGTTTTATTGATCTGTTTACTACATACAAAAAAACTTTCAAACAATTTTATCAAAAAATCCGCCTCCCACCCCCCTCGACGCGCGATGGTCCTTTTTTGATGGTGTGCACGATTTCTCAAAAACTATTCAACCGATTGCCTTCAAATTTGGACAGAATGCTCAGCTGACATCCTTTTATCGTTTGATGAAGCAAAAAAGCAATACGTTTAATAGTTTTTTATTTATAACAAAAAATCGATCAATTTTTTTCGAAAAATCGATACTTCAAGTTCAAAACGTCACCAAATCGTCCATTTTTTTTCCCCTTCATCGAACGATAGCTATATGTGTCTAAAGTAAAATGCTTTTTGGGTTTTTGTTGCAGGATGAACGTGAAGGCTGTAATCGTGCACACCATCAAAAAAGAACCATCGCGCGTCGAGGGGGGTGGGAGGCGGATTTTTTGATGAAATTGTTTAAAATTTTTTTTGTATGTAGTAAACAGATCAATAAAACTATATGCCAAGTTTCACAAGTTTTCCGTTGTATACTTTCTTCACAAAAAAATTCCCAAAAAGCGGTAAATTTTGCGAAAAAAAAGACAATCCCCCCTTAAGCAGTCACAGGTGAAACTCATGGCGCCCATGACTTCCAGTCACCATTTGGAGGGGTACGCGTTTAATACTGCTCTGGCTTCTTCTTTGAAACACTTTTTCGGCCACCTATCTTCCGGCATTTTCATTATCTCACATGTGTATTAGACTTGGAATTAATTCGTAGCCTTTTTTTTGGTGAAAAAAGAATATTCATTTTAAATGAAAATAAAAAAATACATTGATGAAAGTATTGCCCCTCGCTTTCTACTACTTTTGACCATCTTTTGGGCAGGGTACGAATACCATGTCGGAAGAACGCCTCGTCTTTAGATGCAATCCACCAATCGACCCATTTTTGACAATCTTCGTAAGAAGTGAACTTCTGCTCAGACAGGCTATGAGCCATCGAACGAAAAAAACGGTAATCAGAAGAAGCGATATCTGGAGACTACGGCGAGTGGGGTAGGACTTCCCATTTAAGTGTTCCCAGATATGTTTGTACCGGTTTTACGACGTGCGGACGAGCATTGTCGCGCAGCAAAATGACTTTGTCGTGTCTTTCTGAGTATTCCGGCCGTTTTTCTTTCAATGCACGGCTCACTCGCATCAATCGTAGTCGGTAGCGATCCCCAGTTATGATTTCAACCGGTTTCAGCAGTTCATAATAAATCACACCCCACTGATCCCACCAAACACAGAGCAGGAGCTTAGACCCATGGATATTTGGCTTTGCCACTGACGTTGATGGTTGGCCGGGCTTAACCTATGACCTTCTGCGCTTCGGATTGTCGTCATGGATCCATTTTTCATCACCAGTGACAATTCGGGCAAAAAAAATTTCTCTCCCGTTGAAGCAGCAGTTCACATGTCAAAAGACGCCTCTCAATGTCCCTTGGTTTCAATTCATATGGGACCCAATGTCCTTCCTTCTGGATTATGCCCAAAGTTTCAAGACGTTTTTCTACCGTGGATAAGTCAATTCCCAATGATGTAGACAATTCTCGAAGTGTTTGAGATGAGCCTTCATTGAGCAATGCCTCCAACTCATTATCTTCATTTTTTTTCGGCTGGCCAGGTTGCTCCTCGTCATCCAAGTCGAAATCACCAGCTTTAAAACATGCAAACCACTTCCGACACGTTTGCTCAGCTAGAGCATGTTCACCGTGCGCTTCCACTAAAATACGATGAGCTTCAGCATCACTTTTGTTCATATTAAAGTAATGAAGTAAAACTCCTAGGAAATACACTTTATTCGGCACAAATGTTGACATATTCAATAAATTATAAAGTGTTGTTATTTACGATTCAAAAAGAGGTTATGTAGAGCAAATGACATTCAATGATAGCTGTTTCACGATGAATACATTACTGTCGGTAACAACGAAATACTGTACTACCTACGCCATCTCTTGTAAAACGCTACGAATTAATTCAAACACTTCGCACATATGTAGTTTGCTGCTAGTTTTCGTGCTTCTTTTTCTATGCTCCTTATTCCCGCCTCCATTCTCCACATGTAGCTGGGCGTAGTGTCATTCATACCCATTTCCGTTTTAACATATTTGACCTGTATTTTTCTACTGGCTACCTCTTCTTCCATCCCTAGGTCTCCACTCCGTACAACGGCCCACTATTCAGTTCTTTATAATATAAAATACTATAATTATTCTATAACTATTGTTATCACTTGACAATTTTTATAAATCATTAAATGTTTTCAATTGCATATATGCATATGTAAGCTACATAAACGACACTGGTGGATGGGCTGATGGATAGACTTTTACTAAACTGAAATTCCAGCATATACTAGGACACGATGTGACCAATCGATAGTTGCAGGATTATCCATTCATGACAGGACATCCTGTATATTATTACGATAATTACACTGTGAAAAATGATATGAAATTTACAATACACTTAAGATACAGAAGGAATTGAATTTTACGAACTCAGTAGATGAAATTAAATTTAAAACACTTGTACCGTAAATTTGAAACAGGAACATGAAATTCTAACGTGGATATAGAATTCAATAGACGCAACATGGAATTTCAAAGACAAGTTTGTAAATTTGTGGGAAATGTTTTGTATTAATCCGTGTCTTCAATTGAAAATTACTACAGATGTATAATAAATCAACTATAAAAAACAGAGTATTGAAAAAACAAAACAAGTTCGAAATTTATTCACGGCTGCCTGAAAAATATAATACATGTGGAACTGAATTGGAATTGGAAAGCATCGTGATTGTACCCCTATCTGATATTATTTCTCATCGACGCTGAGTTAAATATAAGACAAATCTTTAGGAATATCGATGATATACTTCTCGGAATAATACTTCAATCTTTACTACTCGGTACTAGTCTTTACTAATCTACTCGGATTCAGAAATTACCAAGACAAAAGCCACTGAGATTAACAATTGTTTGTCAAAAACAAATCACAGGTAAGGTGAATTTAATGTGTTCGTATATTAATATTGAAGAAACATTTTATGATTTTCATAATTGTTGACCCGGACGATATCTCAAAATCACATGAATTTCAAATAGATGCGTGCAGCGGACAGAGATGGGCGCGCGGTCGGTGTGCGGGCTCGGCGGTCACTGAAGTTAAGCAGCATTGGGCGCGGCCAATACTTAGAGCGGTGACCGTTTGCCCGTGCACTGGTTTGCGCGTTCAACCTCTGCGTGGGAAACAGTTTGTTGTTCTGAGTTTCTGATGGTAATACAAAACTGAAACTCAGCCAAATTGGCCGCTTGATCGGCCCAGGTTTTCCGCAGTTTCCCTGGGCCCTCGTGTGCAAATGCGATACAGTAGAGTGCCATTAGGAAAGAGTGGATGCGGCCAAATACTGTCTGGGGGGGGGGGGGAGGGAGACTCTGGCGATTGTGAATGATATTATAGAAGGAATAAAGGAGAGGATGTGTGGTAAAAGGGAGAAGGGGTTCATTCAGAAAGAAAAAAAAAAATACATACATGCAGTGTGATTTTACTGCATTCAAATTTTTATTATTCAAGTATTCAACATCAATTATGGGATGAAGCTCCGAAAAAATCATATACACAAGTAAGTATCACGAAAGCATCATACAGTATATGAATTGATTGGTCTTAAGGGGGGATTGTCTTTTTTTTTCGCAAAATTTACCGCTTTTTGGGAATTTTTTTGTGAAGAAAGTATACAACGGAAAGCTTGTGAAACTTGGCATATAGTTTTATTGATCTGTTTACTACATACAAAAAAATTTTTAAATAATTTCATCAAAAAATCCGCCTCCCACCCCCCTCGACGCGCGGCGGTCCTTTTTTGATGGTGTGCACGATTACAGCCTTCACGTTCATCCTGCAACAAAAACCCAAAAAGCATTTTACTTTAGACACATATAGCTATCGTTCGATGAAGGGAAAAAAAAATTGACGATTTGGTGACGTTTTGAACTTGAAGTATCGATTTTTCGAAAAAAATTGATCGATTTTTTGTTATAAATAAAAAACTATTAAACGTATTGGTTTTTTGCTTCATCAAACGATAAAAGGATGTCAGCTGAGCATTCTGTCCAAATTTGAAGGCAACCGGTTGAATAGTTTTTGAGAAATCGTGCACACCATCAAAAAAGGACCATCGCGCGTCGAGGGGGGTGGGAGGCGGATTTTTGGATGAAATTGTTTAAAAAATTTTTTGTATGTAGTAAACAGATCAATAAAACTATATGCCAAGTTTCACAAGTTTTCCGTTGTATACTTTCTTCACAAAAAAATTCCCAAAAAGCGGTAAATTTTGCGAAAAAAAAGACAATCCCCCCTTAATTTGATCATTTTTACATAAAAACGTATTGCAATTATCAATTTCTGAAATAAATTTAATACTTAGGATCAGTAATTTTAACACACACCCGTATATTGATATTAGCAAATGGTTCTTGATTTCAATATACTTGGATGTGATTATTTCTTTGCACGTGCATTATTTTTCAAACGCACAAGTATATTAATATTACGGAACTACACTTTCATTTTTAAAATAACCTGTTTTGGATTTTCAAAATCGTATCTGAAATTTCACAAGCGGTATCCGCATAAAAACTTCCTACACTTGTATATTAATTTTTATACAGAAATTTTTTACAGTGTAATTCGTTAATTTAATTCAATTTAATGTTGATTCTACTATGATTACAATGGTAACAATAATAATAATGATTGATTTTATTATCCCAAATTTATTGTTATGTTAACTATCCTTTTTCTTTCATTCCAAGGCAAGTCGTTATGGATCTAAATAATCAATATTCACAATTACTTTTAACTTCTCACAATTGTCGATTTCAATTCTGTACATTTGGATTTACATTGAGATTTTTTTCTCAACGTAAATATAAAGCAGTCTATCTCTTTATCCCCCTCTCATTCTCTCTTTCATAAAAATGCAGAAAAAAAAGAATACCGAAAAAAACGCGACGGCAATAATTTTCGAAGTTCCACTACTGACCCACTTCGCATTGGGAGCTCAGCCAGTGATTCGCGTACCCCTGAACTACTCTCCGGAGTTATCGCTGCGTCTGTCGCCCTCCGGAAGTCTCGTCGCCCATTCCGAATATTTCGCCCGTTCCAGAATGTACGACGAAAATATTCATAGTCTGAAATTCTCTCGGGTGATTAATCATTCACAATCAACGTCCGATAAAAACTATTCCAAATTTTCGTCCCTTTTTTTTCGTCGTTCTTTATGGGAACGATCAACGACGAAATGGAGAGCAGCATCGTCGTCGAGGGCTCACGTCGTTTGTGTGTGTGTTCGCATGGCTCTAGGCGACAAGGCAAGACCACACACTAGACCAAGTGGTCTCTAAGCATCGGGTATTTATATCCATCCACACACGTGCACATTTATCCATGAGGAAAGACGATTTCAAAGACCTTCAACTTCGAGGACCGTCCCCATAATAACCAATTGTCCCCATAGTCAACATTACGTAAACCCCAGTGTCCTCAAAATAACATTTCGATAAATGATAAACATGTTCACACGAAGGGCATTTCAAGGACCGTCCTGTCCTCAAAGTCAACAATTCGTTTGAAGAAAAAATCGAGGACCGTCCTCAAAACAGCCAGATCGGCTGATAGCCAACGTTACATAGATATGACCGGTTCGAAGTCTCCTTTCCCATGAATATATATTTGTATGCGTCCGACTGATATCGGCTGGTCTTCTCTATCACAGAGCCGAGCCGCACTTCGAGCGATCATCGCGTGATCGTGATTTGAATAATTCGAAGCTATCGAGACTGCGAGTCAATTTCACGGAGGCTTACCACGCGATGCATCATACTTTTATGCAACGAAAATAGATCAAATACCATCGACGGACTCTTCTGCCCTTTACTTCCTCCACCCCCCTCCCCCCTCTCCCCCGGTCGCTATCCCAATACAATATATAATTAATGTGTACAGGTATGAATATGAACGGGCGGGGTAAAAATACTGGGGAATAGACGTGTATCGAGTATAACTGCCAGTATAAACGGGCTATAAATCCCTCGGATTTGTCGGCTTCATCGTCATCGTCGTCCTCTCTCTATCTTGCTCTCTCTCTCTCTCTCTCTCTCTCTCTCTCTCTCGCTCTCTCTCTCGCTCTCTCTTTCTCACGTGGTCAGGGGAATAGGAAACTTGGGCGCTTGTGTAGGGCTTATCGAGTCGTGATAACGGTAATGATGTCGGGAATCTGGACAGGTCGCGATTACCACCGCGTTGAACATTTCGCATTTATGACATATCGTACGGTATCACGAAAGATCGAAAAGCTCGTACGTGCTTCAGTTATCACGATGATTTTTCACCCATTCCCATACTCGATTAACCACCCTTGGTCAATTATATATATTCAATTATACATCACTAGTTTTTATTCTTTAAGGGGTAAGGTTACTGTAAATTTTTTGAAAAATCGATTTTTTTTATTGGCTTAAAAAATAGTTTAAACCCTCTAGTTTAAAAATAGTTTAAATCCTTTTAACTTCTTTTTTAAATTTTTTCCAATAAAAAACTATTCGCAAAACTTTAAACGCGTTTTTCTCGAAACATGGTTTTTCAAAATGGCACGCAGCATAACTCGAACAATTTTCATTTTTTTTACTTGAAATTTTAACCAGATGTGAACATTTACATTATCTTGAGAATGTCGATCGGAATTTTCAAGAACTTTATTTATTGATTTTTTATTAACAAAAAACTTGCCGTTTTTTTCGTCAAAAATCAATTTTTTTTTTCAAACGCACGCCAAATCCACAAAAATTGATACTTTTTAAAATCCGATCGACATTCTCTAGCTATAGCCCTCTAGATTAATGGTTTTTTTTTTGTTGTAGATTCAAAAGTGCACCAGTGGTGCTGCGTGCCGCGGAGCCCTGGAAGCAAAACATGTCCCGGGAAGATAGCTGTGGAACCGCCATTTTGTTTTTTTTTTACTGTAAAAAAATTTTATAATAAAGTTTAATGTATGCCCGATGACACCATTAAAAGTTTTTTTTCAAATACCTTCAATTTCGGGAGCAAAAAATTAGTGAAAAAACCTTTTTTTTTGGGCCGTTACAGTGGCCTTACCCCTTAATAACGTAAAAACGATCTATAAATGCGGTACTAAAAAAAAATAGAAAATCCTATATATTACTTGGATTTACTATATATTACTAGGATCACTATTCTTACTTTATATTACTATTGTATTAAAATTAAAAATCCTATATATTACTAAAAATATATATATACAGTAATATATACAGTAAAATATATACGGTACTAGTCTTTCTCGAACTCTCTGGGACGTAACTACTCGACATGGAGAGCAGAGACATTTTTATCGAATTTTCTTCTTTGTGCTTGCGGAGATATTTTCATTTTATTTCAATTGATAATAACAATATTCAGAACAAATAAAGTTTCTGAAGAGGAACCGAACCAAGGATCGAAACGTAACGAAAAAACTCCCTTTTTTTCTTTCCACCACGACCTTGGAAATCTCCCTGGCAGAATCGAAGCCGATTCCTCAACATCTCGTATTATCAACACGGCCGCACACTACTCGTACTAATTATATACAGTACTAGTGGAATTTTCTGAACGATTTTGAATTTTTTTTAGTATCGCATTTATCGATCGTTTTTACGTTACAATCATATTTTTTTTAAATTAAAGTAGGTTCATTGAGACAAATATTTGGTAGAAACATTGTAGATTAAATTAAAAAAATTGCAGTATGATTTCGGCATACCAGAATATATCAGGGGTACAAGGACGTTTTAACCCTTTGAAGCATACATTTTTCTTTACGTGCAATTGGCTTCAAATTTTGTGTTCCGGGGTTTTTGGGGTCACTGATTACGAATCTGCACTCGAAATTCGGGTATTCAAGATGGCGGGCCATAAATGCAAAAAGTCGTTTGATGATAGCGAAAGTTGGTACTCGGGGGTTTTCGGGGTCGCTGATTTCAAGTCAAATACGAGATAAGTTCAACCAACCAATTTCCAAAATAGAATGAAAATGTAGTTAAAAAAAAATTAATCAACAATTTTTTTTCAATTATGGAACAAGAAACTTGCTACTTTCTCGCCGTTAGTTCTAGGTAATGCTAAACGAGTAGTACATTAGATAGATGTTCAGTGTAGCAGAACTATCGAATGAAATGAAATCCTTTTTCAGTAACGTCTGCGCGCGAAAGTTCCAGTAAACTCAATCAAATATCAGATTTTCGTCAGCTGCATTGTATTCGACATTTTTGATTTTTCATCCCTATTCTGTTAAATGAAATAAGCTCCGCAAAAAAATAGATGATCAAATTTGGAAAAAATCCTATAGTTTTTGCCATTTACAGCCGCCATTTTCAATTTGACGGTTTAGACTTCGGGTTCGTATTCAGTGGATCAAAAACCAAGTTTGTACCTATTTTTTGGTTATGGTTTACCTGCTAGATTAGTCGTAGTCAGTTGTATGATGTAAGAAGATCGTTTTTTTCTTTCACTTTCGTTATTGATGACACCGGCTACGTGAAGAATAAAAATTTAATAGGTATGTTTTGGTAGTTATTGAAGACCTAGGAACCTTGAAATGCATTTACAACTGCCATATTTAATTAAAATATAATTTTGAATCATCAAAATCTGAATTGAATTAAGTGTAACACCAGTGTTGCACCATACCGCAAAAGGTTGAAGGCTCTTTTATGAAAATTGGGGCTTTATTGTGCAAAAATGGTAACAATGCTTGTTGAGTGGCTCCCAACAATTCTGCAAATTCTTCTTGCGTTTGGCACGAGTCTTCGTTCAATAATGCCTTCAATTTTGGATCTTCAAACGTTTATTTTTTTCACACTTGAAAGTTGTATTAAGATAATGTCAAAATTTCAAAATGATGCGATTATTTTATCACCTTTAAAAATATTCATGAAAAATGACTCATTTTCGGGCGTCTAAAGGGACGTCCCTTAAATAAAATTCCACAAACCTTTCGAAAACTGCTTCTATCTATCTTTTTTACTATATTTTAACTATATTTTTTTCTAGGATATTTTTACTGGGTCCATCGTTCTTTGTATATTTTTCGAGAATATTTTTTTCCCTAGTTTGCCGTGTGTCGAAGACAAATACTTTTTATAATAACAAGTCACATTATTTATGAGCATTTGCGCATGCCGGCCGATTTTTATCCAATTCCAATCGTGCATAAAACGCGTTTTATAGGAAGAGATTCAACTTTTTGAGCAAGGACATCATTCATATTACGACATTCTTTCAACGTGGCACTGCTTCATTCGCGCACACTAATATATATATATATATATATATACATACATACATACATACATACATACATACATACATACATACACACACACACACACACACACACACACACACACACACACACACACACACATATATATAAACGTGTGTGTCTAGGATGATATTCGCATATCTTCGAACTCTATTATCCGGAGGCGATATAATCGCACTCCGAGCACATAATTTAGAGCCCGATTACCATGTTAATACACGCGCATTCCTTTTACATCGTGAATACGTTTGGGTCCCCGCGGGAGATTTGCGCCGAGAGAGTGAGGGGGAGGGGACCAGAAGTGAGAGAGAAAGACAGATTGATTGATGGATAATATTTATTTCTATGCACCAGTGAACTTTTGTGTAAATATCTATTTTATTTCTCATCTCATTGCATTTGTTATTGTTTATTTTTGTTTTATATCGAATCTTTATTTCTCTGTTCTCAGTTACAGATGGAATAAGAAAAAATTATTAACAGAAACTCACACCAATACAAATTTGATACAAAAAAAAAATAAACGGTAATTTAAAAAAAAATTGAAATTAAAAAACGAAATGCGATAAAATTGAAAATAAAATATCAATACAAAATGAAACCGCAAGTTGAAATACAAAGTTAACTTGATATGAGCGAAAATGAAATTATAAATGTAAGATCATCTTAATAAACTTAAGAAAATGAGATGCAAAGGCAACGATTTTATTAAAAAATTGGTCAGAGATGTTTAATGATATGAGAATCAGGAAAAAACAAAGAAATGCAATTACTTCTGATAATTAAGTGTCAAATGAAGTAAAGAAGAAAAAACGGAAAGAGAGAAAGACAAATCGATCGATTGATTGATAATGTTTATCATGCCCCAGTAAATTGTCGGAGAAACATAACGTTACGGATAACATAAGAAAAAAATATTAATAGAAACTCAAAGATATAAAAATTTTATACCAAGCACAGAATTCTAAAAACTAGAGAAACGAATATTCGATCTAAAACAAAATATACAATACTGAGACAAAATCAAACAACAAATTAAAAAACGAAGCAAAACTCGATTTCAATAAAAATAAAATTCCAATCCTAAGATTGACTTAATCCTCTTAAATATGAATCGATATAATAATCATTAATGAATGCCCATGAGTTGATAATCGTAAACTTAACAAAATAAGATGCCAAGGAAATAATATTATAAAAAATGCACGCATATTTATAAAAAAAAGTGCATAATGGGTTAAAGATTGTGATATGAGAATAGAATGTTAAAGATGTGTAATGTGAGAATAGAAAAATAATAAATTCTTGAAGATATGTAACATGTAAACGAAAAGTAAACAATGAAAGGTAAGTACTTGTAATCATCAGGTGTCGAACGAAGAAACGAAGAAAAAACGAAAGAGAGAGAGAGAGAGAGAGAGAGAGAGAGAGAGAGAGAGAGAGAGAGAGAGAGAGAGAGAGAGAGAGAGAGAGAGAGAGAGAGAGAGAGAGAGAGAGAGAGAGAGAGAGAGATTGATTGATTGATTGATTGATTGATTGATGATATTTATTATGCCCTAGTTTAACTTTTGGGCAAAATGATCAAATAACATATGAGAGAAACAAAAAAAAAGAAAAACAATGGAAATTATACAAAATTATAAACGATATCAAAAAAATATCAACACATTCAAAATTTCAAAAAATGTTCCTGCCACCAGAAAACTACACCTTCACTTAGAAAAACGGTAAGCATACGTACAAATGCATATTCCCCATAATACAAACAAAGAGTAATCGCAGAAACTTAAAACTCCGAAAAGTGAGGATTCGATACAAATCAAAATAAAAACTAAAACTAAAAAATACGCACTCTAGAAAGCTGTACAATACAAAACTCTAAAAAGAAAACTCAAGAGAAAAAAAAGAGAGAGATAGAGAGAGACAGAGAGAGAGAGAGAGAGAGAGAGAGAGAGAAGAAGTCCTCGAGCGTGGAAAAGTTCAAGTCCGTACATCGGGACTTTTACGATAAAGTGATAAATTCCAGTCACCCCGAGAAAGACGAGATCCTTCGGCTTCTGAGTCAATCGATCGATCCTGGGGCGTAGAATAGCGTTTCTCGACTTCTTCCGGCAGGGAAGAATCATTGTTCGCACGATTACGAAGGGCTACATATCGTTTACATGTTTTTTTATTACATATATATATATATATATATATATATATATATATATATATATATATATATATATATAGTAAAAGAGAGGGAGAAGAGGCGGCGAGAGATCAGTCGCTGCTGGGATTATTGGGCATTAAAGTACTCTCGAACATATTCTTCTTTCATTCGTCTCGCGATCGCTGTCATCTGGCGGCGTAATCATCGAAAAACCTCCGAACACAATCCTTAAACGATACCATTTAATCTTCGGCATGTCTCCCTCGTCTTCTTCGAGCATCTCGGTCGGGATGCTGCGAATAGAACACACACAGGGTGTCACACTGCAAGTCTCACAAGCTGCTATTTTCCAAAATACCTAATATTTTTAATATTTTGAGCCGCATGGTTCAAAGCTATTATCGACAACGACCCACTGCGATTTACCCATTTTCTCGCAACTGTGATTTGTGAAACTATGCAAGTTGTATTTCAAAATTTTTTCGGATGGAAAAATCGAAAATGTTTCTAACATTTTCGATCGTATGATCGGACGATTTTTTTTCATATGTTAATCCATTTGTTAATAACAAATTATTAAAGTTGAAATTGTCGGAACACTAACTTTAGCTATAGCTCGACACTTTTGGATTTTTCGAAATTTCTAAAAAGTATCCGGTCGTACGAAAGTTTGATTATTATATTGAAAGTACATTTTGTTTATATTTCATTTCAGATGAGCCTCGTGTCACAAGCACCGAACCGATTGGCCATGCAGCAACGGTGGCGTTTTCTTAAAATAATGATAACTTCGTTGTTTATAAACATATTTCAATTTAAAAAAAACATCAATTTTGCAAGACTATGTATTAATTGCCTGTCAAATGTCGATCTCGTCGTGCCAATGCTCTCATCAGAAGAAAATATTGAATGTCGACGTGTTTTTTAGGCCTCAAGCCTACGTGTGCTCGTTAAGGGGGGAGATCCCTTAATAACGTGAAGAGCTCATGGCCGAAAATGAACTCCACGATGAAGCTAATGGACCACTTTATCGCTCCGGAATTGCAGATTAATCGATAGGTCATTGTCACAATATTTTTGAGTCTTGAAACTTTAAACGCATCTTCCTAAAAGCCACTTTTTTGATCCTCGTACAAGATAACGTAAAAACTAGCGACTCGATCGCTTTTTTATTTTGCACACTCATGCATGTTACCCTTATCATCCAACCTAATGTTCTCCAAAAATTATTTTTTAAAAAATTATTTGTTCATTAACAAAAACTTAGCTTACAGTTTTGGATATTGACAGATGTTGTAATATTCACATGAAATATAAATTATGTAGAATAAATAGTTTGAACACAAAAAAATCTTGAAAATTTCATTATTTTTGGGTGCCTAAAAGGATCTCCCCTCTTAAGTAGGACACCCTGTGTGTATATGTGTGTGTGTGTGTGTGTGTGTGTGTGTGTGTGTGTGTGTGTGTGTGTGTGTGTGTGTGTGTGTGTGTGTGTGTGTGTGTATAGACATATACAGGGTGTCCCATTTTAATCTTTCACCTGCATTTTCTCGAAAAATATTGCTCGGACGAACTATTGTGTGGAACAAAACTTCTAGGGATTGAAGGGGGACGTTTGAAAAAAATTTATTTGAGGAGCCAAAATTCAAAATGTCGGCGTTACAAAGGCTGACATGTTTTTTTCAAACGGAAACATAACTTTTTTTTATTGCCAAAAAATTTGTCAGCTGAAAACTAAAAACTTTTGTTGAAAAAATTTGTTGATAAAGTTCATAGTTTTCAAGTGAGAAGATCATTTTCAATTATTTCAGATGTATCCAGGATTTGTGTGTGTGTGTGTGTGTGTGTGTGTGTTTTTCTACCCATCGTGATCAAAGTTCGTCAAGGATTTAAAGAAATACGTTTTTGGGCCTGAAAATGGCACAAACGCTATTAAAATGGAAAAAAAATATTTTTCATCGATTTTCCTCCAAAATTTTCTCATGAAATATCGTCCAAATTTGAAAACAAAAAAACAAAAAAAAACCAAAATTTTCAACAAAAAAATTTGATTCTTTTTTTGTTCAAGTGGTCATACATTCGAAAATACAACATTGAGCGGCTTGCCGTGAGACATTTAGTCTAATTGTCCCTACCACCGGCATTTGCGTTAGCCAAAGCGTAGGAGGTTGCATGGCTGAGTCCGTTGCAGACCATTCGCGTTACCCAGAACTTGAAAACTATGAACTTTATCAAAAAAAATTTTCAACAAAAGTTTTTAGTTTTCAGCTGACAAATTTTTTGGCAATAAAAAAAGTTATGTTTCCGTTTGAAAAAAACATGTCAGCCTTTGTAACGCCGCCATTTTGAATTTTGGCTCCTAAAATAATTTTTTTTCAAACGTCCCCCTTCAATCCCTAGAAGTTTTGTTCCACACAATAGTTCGTCCGAGCAATATTTTTCGAGAAAATTCAGGTGTAAGATTAAAATGGGACACCCTGTATATAACACAAGTGGAACGCGGTTCCCGTAAGAAGAGGAAAACGCGATCGAGAAATAAACTTGCACTGTCTGGAGAACGTGACATCGGTAACGAGAAGAAAAGGAAGTCCACCGATCTACGTCGTATACATACATACATATATAGGGTGGTACCAGCATAGAGGTTACATGTGGAACACAATATCCTATAAATGGCCGCCTCGTTCCTGTTTGCAAACGTTCACTCTTTGGACGAAATTTTCAATAACATTTTGGCACAATTGCAAATTAATTTCATTGATGGTGCGTCCAATTGCTTCCTTGAGCTCGGGAATGGCATGTGGTTCATTGGCATACAGTTTTCCTTTCAGAAAACCCCAAAGAAAGAAGTACAACGGCGTCAAATCGCACGATCTTGATGGCCAATTCACATGGCCGCGCCGCGAGATAACACGACCAAGAAGAAACTTCGTCTGTAATAACTACATTGTTTCGCCCGCAGTGTGGCATGTTGCGCCATCCGGTTGAAAGAATATGTGTTCCAAGTACATGCCATTTATGCCATTTATGGGATATTGCGTTTCACACATAACCTTCACGCTTATACCTCATATTTCAATAAAGATATTCGTACTTTTCAAATAAATAATACGTTCTATCAATAAATTTGGGTGTAATTTCGAAAAGCACAGATCACCAAATAATTTAGAACTTCGTGCATTTGGCTCGCTGATCACGAATATGATAGTGAAAATACCCGCAAATTTTATTTTCAAGGTCAAAACTATTAAAAAAAACGGATTATTTGTAGTTTTTCTATTTTATTTTAACAAATATTGATCTTAGAGAAAAATATCTTGTACAAACGTTATAGCCAATTAAAAGACTGATATTTTATGTTCCATACAGATTTCGTCTAAAACCATTATTTTCCAAGAAAAATGGGATAATACTCCAATACGTATATTTTACTAAACTCTATTAGTTTCGATGTTATTTACTTACGCACTTTACCACGGGGAGGTTACAGTTTTGTCTTGAAACTGCATATTTTTTTTGCTTTTTCGTATTCTATTCTATTTTTTGCCTCTTTTGTATTTTGGTCTGTTTTTTGTACTTTATTCTACTTTTTGCGTTTTTTGTATTTTTTATTTTGTCTTTTTTCTATGTTATGTTTTCTGTTTTTTTTTGTGATTTTAGTGTTATATAGGAAAACATTGAAGGTTAAGCAATATAAAAACGAAAAACTCGTGTGGCTTTGCCGGTATAGCAAATTTTGAGATCGGCAATAAATTGTGTGAAAGGATCTATGTTTAATTTTTTTACACAGGGGCGTCCCAAAAATTCCCAAAGAAGATTGGCGAGACTATTTTTACGAACTCCTCCTCGCGTTAGAGAGCGACGCATCCAACGCCCATCCAAGATGCCCAACCAACCCACCCCAGTGTTTTACGCACCCCACGATTCCACGTACCCATCCGAGGTGCCCTCCGACCATCTCGTGTTCTACGCACCCCACGATTCCGCGCACCCGTCCGTGGTGTCCCCCCGCCAACCCCAGTGTTCTACGCGACCCACGATTCAACATACCCGAGTTTGTTTGCGTTTGTTTTGATTGCTGTTTATGCTTGTTTTATTTAAGTTTATTTGGGCCCATATGCAGTAAAGTGCGTAAGTAGACAATATCGAAATTAATGGATTTTAACAAAATATACTTATGGAGTATTATCCCATTTTTCTTGGAAAATAATGATTTTAGACGAAACTTGTATGGAACATAAATTATCAGTCATTTGATGGGCTACAACTTTCGTAGAAGATATTTCCCTCTACGATCAACATTTGTTGAAATAAGATAGAAAAACTACAAAAAAAAAACGTTTTTTTCAGTTTTGATTTTGAAAATCAAATTTGCGGCTATTCTCACTATCATATTTGTGATCAGCGAGTCAAAATACATAAGTACACGAAGTTCTAAATTATTCGGAAGTGTGGGCTTTTCGGAAGTTTATCCTATATATATATATATATATACAGGGTGTCCCATTTTAATCTTACACCTGAATTTTCTCGAAAAATATTGCTCGGACGAAATATTGTGTGGAACAAAACTTCTAGGGATTGAAGGGGGACGTTTGAAAAAAATTTATTTGAGCAGCCAAAATTCAAAATGGGGGCGTTACAAAGGCTGACATGTTTTTTTCAAACGGAAACATAACTTTTTTTTATTGCCAAAAAATTTGTCAGCTGAAAACTAAAAACTTTTGTTGAAAAAATTTTTTGATAAAGTTCATAGTTTTCAAGTGAGAACATCATTTTCAATTATTTCAGATGTATCCAGGATTTGTGTGTGTGTGTGTGTGTGTTTGTTTGGGTTGCCGGTGGTAGGGACAATTAGACTAAATGTCTCACGGCAAGCCGCTCAATGTTGTATTTTCGAATGTATGACCACTTGAACAAAAAAAGAATCAATTTTTTTTGTTGAAAATTTTGGTTTTTTTTTGTTTTTTTGTTTTCAAATTTGGACGATATTTCATGAGAAAATTTTGGAGGAAAATCGATGAAAAATAGTTTTCTTTCCATTTTAATAGCGTTTGTGCCATTTTCAGGCCCAAAAACGTGTTTCTTTAAATCCTTGACGAACTTCGATCACGATGGGTAGAAAAACACACGCACACACACACACACACACGCACACACACACACACACACACACACACACACACACACACTGAACTGCAAGAGCAGCGTCGACCGGGCTAAAGACTGCATCAAGTGCGGTATCACTGGCCACAAAGTTGCCGAATGCACAGCAAGCGCAAAGTGTGTCATATGTGCAGAAGCGGGAGATGGGGCACCCACAGCCCACATCGCAGGTAGCAGCCGATGTCCAGCGTATACGCGGGCTCTCCAGGCTCTCCAGGCACTCCAAAAACGCTGCAAATGAGAGTACTCCAGCTCAACCTCAACCATTGTGAAGCCGCACAGGACCTGCTCATGCAGAATGTGCGCGAGCTGAAGCCTGACTTGGCGATACTCTCGGAACCATATAGACATCTAGACACGCAACCCTGGGAATCTGACGCAAGTGGGAAGGCCGCAATTTGGTCTTGCGGAAAGCTTCCATTTCAGGATCTTGCGAGTCGGATGGAAACTGGTTTTGTGAGAATAAAAGCCAAAGGAGTTCATTTCTACAGTTGTTACGCACCGCCTAGCCTGACGACTGATGAGTTTGAGAATTTTCTCGACAACTTAGTCGCAGACGCTAAACAACGATTCCCGGTAGCCATAGCCGGAGATTAAAACGCGTGGGCTGTGGAATGGGGTAGTAAAGTGACGAACAGGAAGGGTCAAGTCCTGCTTGAGGCTATGTCCTTATTGGATGTAGTACTACTTAATGCAGGTACAAAGCCCACTTTTGTTAAAGGTGAAGCCTCGTCTATAGTGGACCTCACTTTTGTGAGTAGTAGCCTGGCCAGAGGCAACCAGTGCCACTGGGTAGTCAGTGATATCTACACTCACAGTGATCATCAAGCGATTCTCTGGGAGATTCGCGGAGACTTCAGCAGAATAGCGAAGGCACCGAAGACAAACGGGAAGGGCTGGAAAGCGAAAATGTTTGACGCGGACTTGTTTCGTGAAACTTTTGACACCAGCCCCCTCGCAGCAGAAAGTGCAACCGAGAAGGTCGAGGTGGTCATGCAGAGGGTCACCGAAGCATGCGATGCCACAATGCCACGGAAACGTGATGTCGACTTCCGACCAGCGGTACACTGGTGGAGCGAACGAATTGCCGGCCTCCGAAGGGAGTGTCATCGAACTCGCCGCCGAGCGCAACGAGCTCGAGGCAAACGCTCGTTCCCCGATTTGGAAGAACAGCACAGGAAGGCGCGCTTGAAGCTTAAAAAAGCTATCAAGCAGAGTAAAGCTGAAAGCTGGGGCGAACTGCTCAGCGAGGTGGAAGATGCTCCCTGGGGCAGGCCATACAAAGTAGTAATGACTCGGCTGAAAAGCCAGCCGATGCCATCGCCTGTAGACGCAGCCCTGCTGGAAAAGATTGTTACACATCTGTTCCCTGAGCAACCCGAGGAGGACTACCAGCTCGCGGAGGACGTCGATGAGGACATCCCAGCCATTACTGAAGAAGAGCTTCTTACGGCGATTGCCAGGGTGGGCAACAATAAAGCCCCCGGTATGGATGGGATACCCAACATCGCACTCAAGGCAGCGATCAAGTTGGCACCGGCAATATTCCTGGGCATGTACAATGGGTGTCTCAAGGAAGGAATCTTCCCGGACAAGTGGAAGTGGCAGAAGCTAGTGCTCCTCCCGAAAGGGAAGAAGCCGCCGGACGAACCTTCATCCAATCGTCCGCTCTGTATGCTGGATACCGCCGGAAAGATCTTCGAGCGCATCATCCATAACAGGATTGAGAAGTTCGTGGACCCTCTACTGGCGGAGGGCCAGTTTGGCTTCAGAAAGGAGCGCTCTACGCTGGATGCCATTAACACAGTGGTGAAGCAGGCGCAGGAGTCGACTGCGGGTAAACGATGGACAAGAGGGTCCAAGAAGTACTGCGCAGTTGTCGCTCTCGACGTCAAAAACGCTTTCAACTCGGCGATATGGAAGTGTATCATGGATGCCCTAAAAACATTAGGTGTAGCATGGTACCTCCGGAGAATAGTGGCGAGTTACCTATGTAATAGGTGGCTCATGTACGACACAGAGGATGGACCGAAGACGTATAGGGTGACTGGAGGAGTTCCTCAGGGCTCTGTACTTGGACCGCTTCTGTGGATCATCATGTACAATGATCTGCTGCTATTGCAATTGCCGAAAGGAGTGTCCGTCGTAGCGTTTGCAGATGACGCGGCGCTGATTGTCATCGCCAAATTCCTGGAGCAAATCACCGCACTCTTCGGCGAAGCTTTCGCCAAGATAAAGGAATGGATGTCTTCTGTTGGACTGCAGCTTGCAGCCCACAAAACAGAAGTACTCCTCGTATCCAGCAGGAAGGTGATGGAAACGGTAACGCTCAGGGTTGGAAACACCGAAATCACATCCCAACCGTTCATTCGGTACCTGGGTGTGATTCTCGACGCGAGGCTGAACTTCAAAGAGCAAACCGAGCAGATCAGCAGAAAGGCCGCTCGGGTGGCTACCACACTGGCGCGACTCATGCCTAATGTTGGTGGCCCCAGACAGAAGAGGAGGAAACTGCTGTCATCAGTGACGACCTCAGTGCTCACCTATGGCATACCCATATGGGCTGACGCACTGAAAATCCAGGAGTACCGCAGGAAGGCTGCAGCAACGTATCGCGTCAGTGCCTTGAGGGTAGCCTGTGCATTTCGCACTGTCTCCGAGGACGCTATCAACGTTATCGCGGGAATGCTGCCCATTGAGGTGCTCGCTGAGGAGCGTAGAGCGATGTACCAGCAGAAGGGAGCTAGAAATCCCAGTTGTGCAAGGACAGAAGCGAGAGCAACCAGTTTGAACCAGTGGCAGACGATGTGGGATGCCTCTACCAAGGGAAGGTGGACACATCGACTAATTCCGAAGGTGGAGATATGGGTGACCCGTCTACATGGGGAGCTCAACTATTATCTCACTCAAGTGATCTCAGGACACGGCTGCTTCCGGGCTTATCTCTATAAGTTTAATTATGAAGATTCCCCGGACTGCCCAGCATGTGTAGCAGTCGAGGAGAACGCTGAACATGCATTGTTCCAATGCCCACGGTTTAGTGCCTCTCGCGCGATAGTCGAGGATCAGCTGGAGACACGCATCACCCCGGATAACCTGGTTGAGTTGATGCTGAAGTCAGCAGACGCATGGACAGCTGTATCGGCTTATGCTGTCGCAGTAATGAAGGAGTTGCGACGTGCAGAACGCGCGAGGAAGAAGACGACGCCGGAAGACCAGGCAGTCATAGATGAAATCAGCGACACGAACCCCTAAACCACTCATACCATCTCGAGTGGAACGGGGGATGTAAGGTCGTCTGACCACTGTAGGAAGAGCTACGGCTAAGGCCTCTCCCGCGATGTAATACCTAGCGGTCGTCCCGCGGGAGAATTTGTAAGGCCACAGAGGAACGGGGGTTTTTAGTCGGTGCAAGCCCGACACACGGCAATTATTTGCTACGGTGCGCAGGCATTTTCCCGCTAAACCTCTTTAAAAAAAAAAAAAAAAAAAAAAAAAAAAACACACACACACACACACACACACACACACACACACACACACACACACACAAATCCTGGATACATCTGAAATAATTGAAAATAATGTTCTCACTTGAAAACTATGAACTTTATCAAAAAATGTTTTCAACAAAAGTTTTTAGTTTTCAGCTGACAAATTTTTTCCGTTTGAAAAAACATGTCAGCCTTTGTAACGTCGCCATTTTTAATTTTGGCTCCTCAAATAAATTTTTTTCAAACGTCCCCCTTCAATCCGTAGAAGTTTTGTTCCACACAATATTTCGTCCGAGCAATATTTTTCGAGAAAATTCAGGTGTAAGATTAAAATGGGACACCCTGTATATATATATATATATATATATATATATATATATATATATATCTGCACACCCGAAAAGGAGAATTAAAGAGACCCTCTTGGGCGCGCGTAGCATCGCCGACGGCTATCGAGATAGAAACACGAACCCTTGACACACTCTCTCTCTCTCTCTCCACTCCCCCGTCCCTTCTCTCGCCCTGCGAATGTCCACGTCGTCGCGCTTACTACTATTTCGAAAAAGGATAGACCAAAAAAAAGAAACATTAAAAAACGGCGCCGTGGACGCGACGCAAAAGCGTGTACAATTTATCCGGGCCGCAAACCTTTCGAGCGGATTTCTCGCGACGTTAGAAATCCACGTGTTTCGCGCGCGTAATAAATTGGCATCTCGGCAGTGCGTACAGCCGGGCCGCACACACGACGGACCGTAACACGAGAGTTCGCGCAGGGAATAACGCGCGCGGGAAGACCAAGAAGAAGAACTAAAGAGGAAGAAGAGAGAGAAGAAGAGCCAGGACTGCGGATGAGGAAGACGAAGAACGAAAAGGTGGCCGCGGCGGCGGCGGAGAGGAGGATGAAGACCGAGGAGGAAAAAAAACTAAGATCGAAAAAAAACGTTATATTTACGATCTTTGGGAGTTTTGTGAAACACGAGAGTCGTCTTCGTGGCATATGTCCTGGCATACGCGTCCTCTGAGGATGTATCCTACGTGGAAGATGACTTTGAAGACGTTCGACTTTGAAGACCGTCCTTACAGTGGCCAATTGTCCCTATATTCAACATTGTGTAATTTGGAATGTCTTTGAAATTATATTTGGATTGGATGAAGATATTTATGTAAGGGTCACTTCAAGGACGTCCTCGAAATCAACAATTCGTTTGGAATAACTTTCAGGACTGTCCTCGAAACAGCCAGATGGGCTGACAAGCACCATCACATAGATGTGACCGGCTCAAAATGTCCACCCCATGTATATTAACAGACAGCTATGTGCATTCGCGGGGTAAATATTTTCCCGTGGTTGCCGCGGCACGTCCGATCCGAGGCATAAATCTTACTCTCTTACCGGCATTTTTCCATTTTTGTTCCTTGTCGGTATACCTCGTTTATATATTTTGTTGATTTATTTTTTTGCGTTTCATCTCTCTCTCTCTCTCCCTCTCTCTCTCTCTCTCTCTCTCCCTCTCTCTCTCCCTCTCCCTCTCTCTCTCCCTCTCCCTCTCTCTCCCTCTCTCTCTCTCTCTCTCTCTCTCTCTCTCTCTCTCTCTCTCTCTCTCTCTCTCTTCCTCTCTCTATTTTTCGTGCGGGTTTGATCACTTTGTTTTTTTAAACTTTCGAATTTCCTGACATTCCTGAAAAAATTTCAATACTCTCGTCTTCGCACGTCATTTTGCTAAGCTTTTAGGTTAATCTTGGGTTTCTAATTCGATTTTTTGCTTTCATTTTTATGTCTTATTATGATATTTTATTTTCTATCTCATTATAACGTCTATCCTTTATTTTTGTTTTATATCGAATCTTTTTTTCTTTCCCTTTTATTTTTGGACGATTTTGAATTAATGCTTCAGATCATTTTTTGTATTATTATTGCATTACATAGAATCCATATTTCTATCATTCCTGTTTAGTTTATGTTTTTTGGTTTACATGATATTCTTATTTTTGTTGGTATTATTATTTTTATTTATTTTTTAATCTGTAATTTTATATTTGTCGAAGGGTTCAACTAGGGCATGATGATGATGATGATGAATTTCCTGAATTTTTGTTAGTACTCTCTTCTTTGAACCTCGTTTTGTTAAGGTTTTGTGTTAAACTTGGGTTGACAATTACATTTTTTTCATATATATTTATTTCTCCTTATTATATTTCATCGTCTATTTCATTACAACTTGCATTATTTATTTTTGTTTCATATAGAATCTTTTTTCTTTTGTGTTTGTTATTTTTGTATGATTTTGGACAAATTATTTAACTTCTATTTTTTTGGATAATTTTTCCTTTATATCGAATCCGCATTTCTACAATTTCTGTTTAGTTTTTTTGTTTTTTACCAAATCTCCATTCCTTCTAACCTCCGTTTATTTGTTGTCTTTGGTTTACATGAAATTCCTATTTTTGTTTGAATTTTTTGTTGTTTTCTTTTTCATCCGTAATTTTATATTTGCCCGGGAGTTCGACGAGGGCATAATCGATATTAATCAATCTCCCACTTACTCGTCCTCTCTATTGTTCTTGAACTTCAAATGTCCCGAATTTTTGTTAGTACATACTCTCTTTGTACCTCATTTTGTTAAGCTTTTTGGTTGAACTTATGTTTATAATAAGATTTTTTGCTGACATTCTTATTTCTCGTTATTATATTTTATTTTCTATTTCATTGAAACTTGCATCGTTTATTTTTCTTCATTCTCAAATCTCTATTCCTTAGCTTTTATGTTCGTATGATTTTGTATCAATTCTTCACCTTACGTTTATTTTGTGTATTATTTTTATTACTTAGTTCTTTATTTTTTGCATTATAACAAATTCTCATTTCTTTAAATGTCCGCTTATTTTTTGTTTGGCTACATGAAACTTTTATTTTTGTTGGTATTTTTTTTTTTTTTCGTCTGCAATTTTATATTTGCGCGAGAGTTCAGCGAGGGCACAATAAATATTATCAATCAATCTATATATATATATATATATATATATATACAGTATGACTTACCTCTCCAGCGTGGCGAATCCTCAGCCGATCTATCTTGCAGGATCCTACCGCGTGCTCCAGCCACGCCACCTTGCCGCCTTACGGTATCGTACTCACACGCCCGCGTTGCGCAACCAATAATTACCCAGTCCCGTGTATACATCTGAGCGAGAAATTCCCGAGCACCAGGCCGAGAATAAACCCCGTACTGGCAATTCATTCGGCTCATGTTTTCCCGACAAAATTGCTCTTGCGAGCGAGCTCGATGTATCAGAGGGGGATGAAAAAGCCCGCGATCGCAAAGACCGTCTGGCGATTGCGGACAAACGGATTGCGTCAAGTGGAGAAATTTGAAAGAGACGAAAACCCAGCACTTTTTAGCGTAGAATATGAATTTTTGACTGACGGTAGATGGTTGCATACGGAAAGTAACCCCAACAAAATTTTGCCCCCCACCTCGCTCCAACCCTAAGAAATAGGGGTTGAAAACTTAAAAATCGCCGTAGCTCGATAATTAATAGCCCGATCAAAAAAGGTTTCAAACAAAAGTTGTTTGGAATAATAGAATTCGTATAAAGTTATCTGACGTCCAACCCCCTATCTTTGAAATTAGCGGCACAAAAACGATTCGAAAATTCGGGGTTGATGCGTGTGCGAGCGGAGTAGACATATCGCTGCATCCTTGTCAGATAACTTTATACGTGTTTTAATATTCCAAACAACTTTTGTTTGAAACATTTTTTCATCGGGCTATTAAGGGGCTATACCAGTGTGACACTTTCAAAAAATCGATTTTTTTTTGGGAGTTTATACTTTCAAGAATATCATTATCATTTATATCATTTTATCTTGCAAAAAATCGATAGTTAAATCTTTAAACGCGTTTTTTCTCGAAATGAGATTTTTCAAATTTGCTGACATTGTAACTCAAAAAGAAATTATCCGATTGACTCGAAATTGTAACTGAGTACTCTTGAATATATTTACTCTACAATGACGTAGGATATTTTTGATTGGACGAAAATTGACGATTTGGCATTGAAAAAACACGACTATTTTACAGGAAAGAAAACAAATTTTATTTTCATAACTACGCCATTTTATAAGATTTTGATATTTTTCGAAAATCCTACGTCATTGAACCGGAAATATCTTCCAGTTTAACATTTTTTTCCTTTTTCGATTTCAGCTACTCAATCGACCGGAATCATGTCAGCAGTGGAGGAACTTTTTTTTTGGCGCCTCCGAAGGCAGCGCATAAGTCGCTTGGATCTCAATATTTTTCTATGAAAAAATTATGTAATATAAGGTAAATGTCCTAATTATTGAACAGGTCCCAATTATTGAAAACTACCTTGTATTTTTATTATTTCTCATTCACCTGCATGCATTTACGTATTTATAGAAATTTCATTACATAAATGGAACTTTCAGCTATCGAAATGTTACCTTACTTGTGCAAAAAAAGCTTTAATTAATAGAGCAAAAAATTATTTAATCAGCAACGGTGACCCGACCTGACGTATCGTGGTAACTGCTTATCGTTTTTGCTAAGACGCGCCGCTTCATGCGTAAGAGCATAAAAAATTCAAAAACTGTCGCATCTCAAAAAGTAAAGGCGTTTCAGGTTCCTCAGAAAATTTCTTACAAATAACAATTTTTATGAAATTTTTTATTTTCTTATTTGTTAAAAAAATACGGTGTTCGATCATTGGGACATAGAAAATGCAGTGTGTCCCAATTATTGAACACTCGAATTCTCCAAGATAGCGTCATTAAACCCATCAAAGCATCGAGACAGTTAACGTGTGACAGATCGTGTGAATCGGATTTATTCAAACAAAAACTGTAAGTTCCTGAATAAACTTACCTCTATTCTTTCAATAATAACTCTAAGATCGTCAAATATATTTTTTATTTGTATTTTCGTGCAATAAACATAAAAAGGAAAGTAAAAAGAGAATATAACCTAAATGTAACCTAAAAATACGAATGTACTGTTCAATATTTTTTGCTCTCCGATATTTCAGGGAGACAAACCCAAACAAAATCAAACAAAAACAGAACATAAAAACGAGGAAGCTGAAAAAAAAAAAATAAAATAAAGTTCGAGTTGAAAAGCAAAAATAAACCAAATGCGAATGAACCGAAAACCTGTCAAAAGCGACTAAATATACATTTTTGTATTTTTACATGATTAACAAAAGATTATTTAAGTGTTTGCTTTTGCTTTTATTTCTTAATATTGACCCAACATAATATTTTCAGAACGGAAAAGGAATTTTCGAGATTGTTCAATAACTGGGGCATGCCTGTTCAATATTAGGGACATAGGCACTTCCAGTGTTCAATAATTGGGACATTTGCATGCTTCACACTGTTATTCTTTTTTTTTTTCATTTGACATCATTTAAAAATAATTTAAAGGGTGATTTTTCGAAAGTAAAAATATCAAACTATCATTTAAACCTGAAAGCGATGGTTTTTTCTTTATTTTATATTTTTTTCTCACCGAATTCAATCCCCCAGATGCTTAGCTGTTCAATAATTGGGACATTTACCTTAGATCAAATATAGCGAAATATATTCTTAATTTTCCGAAACATTTAATTGAGTACTTTTCTTCCGAAAAACTCCCGAAACTCACCCAAATTGTCAGCGTACACACTGGTATAGCCCCTTAAAGTTGTTGGGCAATAGGTCAACTGACTATACTCACTGATGATAAGCGAAGACATTAAAAATCACCCGAAAATGAATTTAATGAAATTTCAGTGATCGCCCTGATTGTTCGAAGATTTTTTTCTTGCCTTTTCGCTCTAATATTCTACCGAGGCTGTTGCACGCTTTACCCCACTCTAATTTACTTTTCATTGAAATACATTGTGCGACTGAAAAAATAAACGAATTTTTATGCAAACGACAAATTGTTTGAATTTATCGGTAGGTTTTGTTTTTTTTAGTCATTCTGTCGTTTACTTTTTCCCTGCATGTTTTCGTAATCTCTCACAAGGAACATCCTTCAGGTAACACCCTTCGATTTTGTCGAAATTTGGATATGTTATAAAGCACCGAAAAGTAAGCGATACGTATTTTTTTTTACCGGTGGAAAAACGGTTTTAAGGGCTGAAACGCACCCTCAAAAATGGGGATCTTTTTCGTTTTTCGTTTTTCGTCGATAACGTTTTAACGGTACGAGATGTTTAAAAAAATCAAATTGCAACAATGTTTGGTTTTTTCTGTACTATACATTGGAGATGAGAACGATAACGTTATCGACGAAAAACGAAAAACACCCCTATTTTCGTGGGTTCGTTTCACCCCTTAAAACCGTTTTTCCGCCGATAAAAAAAAATACGTATCGCTTACTTTTCGGTGCTTTATAACATATCCAAATTTCAACAAAATCGAAGGGTGTCACCTGAGGGATGTTCCTTGTCAGTCGGATAAATCGATTATATTTCATTTGCACTCTGCGAAATTCGACATGAAGCATCTCACAAGGTCACTTTTCGCGTTTATCAGCTCGAATCTTCAAGCGTCGACTATACTGTAATACGACTTCGGTACTCATGCACATTTTAAGGGAGACTTTGTCCCGGATTGAGCAGCGGGAGATGTTAGCGGCTCAACATGAGCAGCTAGAAGAAGAGAAGGGATGCCTCTATGGACCAGGCATTGCCGATTAGCGGTAATTACAAACACATTTGTGTAAACACATTACAAAACTTTAAAAGCGTTTTTCTCGAAAACACGTTTTTAAAAATGGCTGACATTCTCCTGACTGTTGTAATTAACGTATCGACCCAAAATTTGGAGAGCATACTCAGAAAATATGTCTTCACGGAATGACGGATCGTTTTTTCGATAGATACATTTTTGCATTTATTATTGATCTTTTCATGCGAAAAAAACGCGAAAATTCGATTTTTTTTAAAATTACCGCCATTTTCCGAAATTTGTACTAAACGAAAAACCCATCCGTCATTCCATGACCAAAGGGTCACAGATTGATAATATGCTTTGAATTTGTGTTTCGGCTCAACAAAGAGGGGGCAGTGATGTCAGCCGTTTACCTCCCGCGATTTGAGGACCTGTTTTCGCGGAGCTGCAACGGCCGCCATTTTGGTTTTTTTTTCAAAAAAAATTTTTTTTAACGTTCTGTATATCATGAATAAAAGCAAGAAAAAACCGCACTCAAAAAGCTTTACTCGTTTCCTTTAAAAAAAATAAAATGTAAACACCTGAAATATGGCACTCCAAGGACGAAGTCTCTCTTAATACCGGACACGGCTCGAATTGTCCGCGGGACTTTAAAATTCATTTTCGATAAGAAATAAAAGAATTACGAAACCGTCCATTGTGGCTGGACCCCGCAAATACCACACCGTGTACGTTCATTTGCATACGAATTGAAATGTCGATGCCTGTCGAGTGTTAAACCGAATGCACCATTTCAAAGCGCAGCATTTTTGCACGAGCGTGTATGGACTTTTAGAGGTGACTTTGGCGAAACGTGCCGCTTGATAATCGGCATCGTACGATTCGAATTTCTTGTATTACAATAAACGCAGATCATGTTTAGATTAGCGGAGCTCGTTTCGAAAAAATCAGTCTTCATTTGGCGACCCAACGATTCAGAACAATCGGCTCACAACGGATCATCGAAATGTAAGTGACGGAACATTTTACAAGTATTTTGTGCCTGGCGCTGAGATTGCGGGGCGCAAACGGGCTGCGTGTGCACGGAAGCAATATTTTTCGGGAATTTTTTGAGGTCTCGTGTTTAAAAATCCCTTATACATGATTTATTAATACTTTGAGTAAATTTTCGTGTATTTGAGCGAAATCGCTTCATTTTCGGTAAATTCGGTTTACTTTATTTATTTAGCAAAAAATTATTGATAAATTGCTATTCTTCGATGGGTCAGTGGATCGATCTTGAATTTTGCAGACAGATAAACGAGGTAGTAGTGCAGTCAATTTTTATCCTCGTGGTTGATATTCTTTAAGGGGTCTTCTCTCTTTAGACGCTGAAAAAGGCTATTTTCATGAATTTTTTTATAGGTTTATATTATAGATATTGATACAAAAGTTTTACACTTAATAAATACACTTTCGAAGTACGTAATATTAAAAAAAAAAAAAATGTATTTCGATTTTATTTTATGTATCGAATTTCTTTTATGTATTTTTGTGTATGTAACCCAAACAAACTTTAAGCGCGTTTTTCTACAAACAACGTTTTTCGACGGCTTGTTGATAAAATCTTCGAAACTACTGAACCGATCTTTATGAAATTTCAACCACATATTCTTTATAACGCACATATCGAGGTTTTTTTTTCAAATTTTGATATTTAATGTTTTTTCCCATAAACGGTGAAAAAAACACGTTTTTTTTCTCGAAAAAATGGCCGCCATTTTGTTATTTTCGCATATATAAAAAATCGTACCATATGCGCTATAGTCATTAACATACTGAATCTAATACCGTTTGATTTTTTTTTTGTTTCGGATGATCCATCTCCGATATTTCATCAACAGCGCAGAACTAACTTTTTTGGTCAATAAATAGTCACTTAAATAAATTAAATATTTTTTTTTCATGTGTTTCGAATGTGTATTTATTAAGTGTAAGAACTTTTATATCAATATCTATAATATAAACCTATCAAAAAGTTGCATGAAAATAGCCTTTTTTAGCGTCTAAAGTGAGAAGACCCCTTAAACGAAGAAAAACGATCCTACAAAAAACAATTGTAGGAGCTACAGGTCCGCTGGATTTTGAGTAAGCGCGTTTGTACAAAAACGCGCTTAAAGTTTTTAAACCATTGTTCTTCGGAACATATCATTCTTGTGATGTATACATCATTTAAGGGGTTAAAAAAACAGTAACGGTTATAAAATTATGTGCGAATTCAACAATTTTTTTCGTATGAAAAGGTGATTCACTCATAAAATGAATTACACATCTATTTAGTATGAATATCAAGCTGTTAGAAATTTATAATTTTTTTTTGTTTCGATGTACTGAATGGCCGACTACTCATATTTTCTTTTGTTATCTTTTTGTTTAGGTGCTCCGCGGCGTGACATTTAGCATTCACAATTTTTTACCTAGAACAAAAAACAAAAATTCTCGTCAATCTACATTAGAATACCTAGGGAAGTACGTACGGAATTTATAAAATATTGTTTTATTCAAAAGTTGTAGGTATTTGAATGTTGTTGTAGTTGTAGGAATGAATTTTCAGTGAAAAAATTTCGTATAAAACTGCTCATAAAATGAAAAGTTTTCGATTAATCAGACATTTCGTACGTACTTCTCTGCAAAATGCAATTAGGAACATAACTTTTTGATTTGAAGTAAATCGAGTGAAAATTGTTGAAGTTATTTGTCACGCCAATTGGAAAATGACCCTTTAAATTATTTTAAAATGATTTTAAATGAAAAAAAAAAATAATAATGTGAAGCATCCAAGTGTCCCAATTATTGAACACCGGAAGTGCCTATGTTCCTAATATTGAACATGCATGTGCCAGTTATTGAACACTCGAGAATTCTTTTTCCCTTCTGAAAATATTATTTTGTGTACAATATTAAGAAATAAAAGCAAAATCAAACACTTAAAAAATCTTTTATTAATCATGTAAAAATACAAAAATATATATTTAGTCTCTTTCGACAGGTTTTTGGTTCATTCGCATTTGGTTTATTTTTGCTTTTCAACTCGAACTTTATTTTTATTTTTATTTTCAGCTTCCTCGTTGTTATGTTGTGTTTTTGTTTGATTTTGTCGCAGCTTGGCTCCCTGAAATATCGGAGAGCAAAAAATATTGAACGTTACATTCGTATTTTTAGGTTACATTTAGGTTGTATTCTCTTTTTACTTTTCTTTTTATGTTTATTGCACGAAAATACAAATAAAAAATATATTTGACGATCTTAGAGTTATTATTAAAAGAATAAAGGTAAGTTTATTCAGGAACTTACAGTTTTTGTTTGAATAAATCCAATTCACACGATCTGTCACACGTTAACTGTCTCGATGTTTTGATGGGTTTAATGACGCCAACTTGGAGAATTCGAGGTTTCAATAATTGGGACACACTGCAGTTTCTATGTCCCAATGATCGAACACCGTATTTTTCAACAAATAATTAATTGAAAAAAAATATGTAATTGTTATTTGTAAGAAATTTTCCGAAGAACCTGAAACGCCTTTACTTTTTGAGATGCGAACAGTTTTTGAATTTTTTATGCCCTTACGCATGAAGCGGCGCGTCTTAGAAAAAACGATAAGCAGTTACCACGAGACGTCAAATCGGGTCACCGTTGCTGATTACAAAATTTTTTTCTCTATCAATTAAAGCTTTTTTTTGCACAAGAAAAGTAACATTTCGATAGCTAAAAGTTCCATATATGTAATGAAATTTTTATAAATAAGTAAATGCATGCAGGTGAATGAGAAATAATAAAAATACAAGATAGTGTTTCATAATTGGGACCTGTTAAATAATTGGGACATTTCTTATGCCTCTGGCCGTGCCGGTGAAAAAAATGTTCTTGCTATAAATCGAATAGTAACTTATTCTTATAACGATAAAGCACCGTTTTAGCGAAAAAAAATCGATTTTTTGAAAATTCTACTGTGGCCTTACCCCTTAAGGCGTTACCCCCACTTGTAGCGCAAAAAAGGCCTTTTTCATAAATTTTTTTAAAGAAAACTACAAAACTTTTTTAATCGATCAATATACCATCTTAAAGAACACATCTTGAAGAACTTTCAGTAATTTTTTTATTGAAAAATATTACATTGTTTAGTGGCAAATGGCCGTCAATGAAATAATGTTTTTATATACACGGTTTGCGGTGACCAACATTGCGGCGAAGTGGATCATCTGAAAAAAAAATGCGGATGGATTTAGTCAAATATAAGTATAAACTAGTCTTTAATCGAAGGATTTTTAAAAATATTCATTTTTCACAAAATGGCGGACAGTCAAAGTTAATGGTTCGATTTTAACGAAAAAAACGGCCGTATTTTGGCTATAAAACGGCCATTTTTTTTCGAAAAAAAAATCGAACGATTAAAGACTACATTTTTATGTATTAAATAAGCCTGCAAAATTTCAAGAAGATCGGTTCATTAGTGTTCGAGTAATCTTGGTCACCGACTTCAGATATGCCATTTTGAGAAAAACGCATTTAAAGTTTCAATTTCCGGTCGTTTACACAACGGATTCTTCTCTTTCAATGCTCATATCTCAGTCAATTTTGTTCGGATCGACTTGAAATTTTCAGGACATATTCTCAGATACTTGTACTTCAAAGAAATGCAATAAAAAAAATCGATTTTTTCAAAATCGCAAGTGGGGGTAACCCCTTAAGGAAAACGAACGATGATTTTTTTTCCAAAGATTTATAAGGCCTTGGCACATATGGAGGTTGTATGCTGCATCAATATTCCATTTCTGACAGCATTTTAGTGATCCAAGTCGTCCCGTGAAGACACTAGTTAATTTTTGTTTCTACTTCAGCCCTCATTCTCCGTGTAATTTCGAACGAATTACAATCGAACGGCATAAACAGCTTCATACCTCATTGGGTCGAACAGAAAAATGTCGTATCTCGCGAAAATCATTTGCCTCCTACTAGTTGCTGCGGTAAGTGTGCATCGTATTTAACTCGCGGCAATTATTGTTCAATAGAATCGACCGGTTCGGTTAAAATAAAATACTCCGAAAAATAAATACTTAAGGGAGGACTGAAAAAAGACAGTTTTTTCCGATGTTTTTTTCTACTAAATTATTTATTTGGGATTCGGAAAAAAGCTTCTTTATTGAGCATACGATAAACTTATTTCGTGTAAAATTTTAATTAAAAAATTAAAAATTACCAACGTTATTGAGGTATAATAAAGCCTCTGTATAAAAAATTTGGTCCAACAGCCGGATCGATAACTTGACAAGGGTTGGTCTGAAAAATGAAAAAAATTTATAATTTATTTAAATACAGTTCTCGTTGTTCCTAGCCGCTGTAAAAAAGTGTAATTTTGGTGAATTTTTTTTCCCCGTATAATCGGTGCTTATAGGGTGCTAAATTTAAACAAAAATCCGGCTGCGTACAACGATAGCTGCGATCAACTGATCGACGGAATTTTTTTTTTAGTTTTTTCTATTAAAAATTGGACAATTGTAGTTAGAGTTATGATTCCGGCCAGGTCGAGAAAAGTCGGTTCAAGGAAAGGGAAAATTACGATATCCCTGGCGCCTCAATTTGACCATTGGGTTATGAAATCTGACCGAAAAAAATACGAAAAACAAGAATAACTTTTTTCGTTTTGAGCCTTAGTTTTGGATTTACAGCGCTTCGCAGAAAAAAATGTATTTTTCCGACTTTCAATGTAAATCGAATTTTCCGCGTGTTTTACATTGTTTCGTCGTACTTTGTTTATTTGTTTTGGGTTTGTTTTTGTTTTTCTTCTCGACACAGCGCATTCCGAAGAAAGGTACATTAACGTAAACCAATTAAGGGGCTATGCCAGTGTGAGCGCTGAAAATTTGGGTTTTTTTCGGAATTTTTTTGGAAGAAAAGTACTCAATTAAATATTTCGAAAAATTAAAAATATATTTGGCTATATTTAACCTACATTACATAATTGTTTCATAGAAAAATATTGGGATCCAAGCGACTTATGCGCTGCCTTCGGAGGCGAAAAAAAGTTCCTCCAGTGCTGACATGATTCCGGGCGATTGAGTAGCTGAAACCGAAAAAGGAAAAAAATGTCGTTAAACTGGAATGTATTTCCTGTACAATGACGTAGGATTTTCGAAAAATATCATGATCTAACAAAATGGCGTAGTTATGAAAAAAAGTCTGTTTTTTGCCTATAAAATGGTCGTTTTTTTCAATGCCATATCGTCGATTTTCATCCAATCAAAAATATCCTACGTCATTGTAGAGTCAATATATTCAAGAGTACTCAGTTCAAATTTCAAATCTATCGGATAATTGCTCTTTGAGTTACAATGTCAGCAAATTTGAAAAATCTCATTTCGAGGAAACCGCGTTTAAAGATTTAACTATCGATTTTTTGCAAGATAAAATGATATAAATGATAATGATATTCTTAAAAGTATAAACTGTCGAAAAATGCAAAAAAAATCGTTGTTTTGAAAGCGACACACTGGTATAGCTCCTCTTGCCGCTTCATAACGCATAATTCGTAAAATGTCCTGTATCTTCTGAAGGAAGCCAAAATCGCAATTTTTTTATTCTCAAAAAAGTGCTCCTCTTGGGCCAAATATGTATAATCCATGACTAAAATAAGGCGCCAGAGATATTGTAACCGCGTTCAAGCAAAACTCGAGTGAAAGTTTCAGTACACGTAAATCGTTTTCGATATTCACTCGAAAATGCAAAAAAGATAGATTTTTCCTACCTGCCACAGTGGTGTCCCACCTTCATTAATGACAAACGAAGCAACCGTGACCACCATTGGTACCGTTAATGTTATTCATATTGTAATACAAAGAATTTTAATGTCAACTCCATTTGACTATCCAATAGACATCACTACGGTCACCACAAATTTCAACATTATTATTATTATTATTATTATTATTTTCAAGCAAGTAAATAATATCGACAATTGATCAAATCAGTATTCTCATTAATCAAGGCAACGCGAGTGTCCGCCCAGTCACCATTGGCTGCAGCCACAAAATCGTTCGACGAAGAATTCTCGTCACAAACAAAATATCTCAAAACCGAATTCTATAAGTGGACATCACAAGCGAAGAAGTCCATCTCAAGAGCTTCAGCCAAAATAGAGGAGCTAAAGAATAAAGAATTTCCGACTGACGAAGATGGGATTAGTATGAAAGATGAGGTAATCGAAGAAAAAAAGCGAATTGAAATTCGAGGGAAACGAAGCAGAAAGATTGATGCAACCAACGATCAAGTTGATCAGCGGATCTGCGTCCCAACGTGCATGTTAATTACTGAATTTTTCCGTCTCGCACCGACAACAGGTAATCGAGTGTTACGAAGAACACCGACGCCAGTACAAGGCTGCGTTCCAAAACTTGGGCAAAATCAACAAAGAGGCGCTTCCACTTTTGGAAAAATGCAAGTCCGAGGCCAAAGAGTGCGCATCCAGGCACACGAACCAATCTTTGGATGAGACCCAAGCTGCCTGGTGTGTCCTAGAGGTAAACATTACACTGACATAAAAATTCCATTGACATTAACTACATGCGACTGTTCGATTTTTTTAAATTTGAGTTAACGAGATTTTTTCATTAATTCAATTTTTTTCTTTTGAATTACATTGTAAGAATTATTTATTTTAAATATATTTGTTTATCCAAATCGAGATCTATTTAATATCGTCTTATAATTAAAAATTTCATTGATTCGTAATAAATCTGTGATTCGGTTTCATGTGCGCAAAAAACAATTTAGTTGAAGCCGCGAAATGTATATACTCTCTTCTATATGTAGGAGAGAGAGAGATATTATATAAAAACACACACACACACACACACACACACACACACACACACACACACACACACACACACACACACACACACACACACACACACACACACACACACTTAAAAAAATATATATATATGCTATGTTTGAAAAATCCATAGCACATTTGATAAAATTCACTACTTATCACAATGGCATTAATAATTGATATAGTTTTTGTGGCACGACAAATAATTATAGGAATTTATTAATTAATTATAGGAATTATTATACGAAATCATTGTAGAAGAACGGGGGCGGGTTGAAATTCCGAACTTTGAATGATCCGACGGTTTAAAATTCCAAATTTTAATATTCCGAAATTCAAGATGGGGCCAGGTTGAAATTCCGAACTAAGAATGATTAGAAGGCTCGAAACACCGAAAGAATACTACTCCGAAAGAATTTTACACGAAAGCCCAAAGCTCCGATAATCTGAACACCGTCAAAATAGTTCGGCTGTGGAAGTTTTAAAAGTTTCAAAATTTACAATAATTCGGCGAATTATTTCAAGAATTTTTTTTTAGGGAGAAGTGATTTTGCGTCAATTTTAAAGACCTTTTTCAAATCGGCGTGACAAATAACCTCAACAATTTTCACTCGATTTACTTCAAATTTAAAAGTTATGTTCCTAATTGCATTTCGCAGACAAGTACGTACGGAATTTCTGATTAATCGAAAACTTTTCATTTTATGAGCAGTTTATGAGCAGTTATAACGAAATTTTTCACTGAAAATTCATTTCTCAAGTTCAAATACCTACAACTTTTGAATAACACAATATTTTTAACAATCCGTACGTACTTCTCTAGGTATTCTAATGTACATTGACGAGAATTTTTGTTTTTTATTTTAGGACAAAAATTGTAGACGCTAAATGTCACGCCGTGGAGCGCCTAAAAAAATATCAAAAGAAAATATTAGTTCTCGGCCATTTTGTATATCGAAAAAAATATATATATATATTTTTTCTAACAGCTTGATATTCATACTAAATAGATGTGTAATTAATTTTATGAATGCATTACTTATTCATACGAAAAAAAAATTGTCAAATTCGCAGATGATTTTATTTTATTTATTTTATACCCGTTACTGTGGCCTAAGGCCTTGAACTATTTTTTTTTGGCACTGTACATCCTTGCATTCCGTTCAAAGAAAATCCCCAAGAGAGTTGGAAATGAACTTCGCGGTGTTAAAATGAACGAGAACATTACCAAAAAGGGATTAAAAATAATTTTGTCGAAACTAAATAGTTAACAATAATAATTCATATTTCACCGAATTCTCAATGCAACATTGTACTCGTTATTTCGAAATGAATTTTAAGAAACGAGCATTGGATGGAACTAGACTCATCACTTTTTTTTACCAGAAAAAAAGTGATCACGAGGATTAATTACTTCAAGTGTATCATTTGAGACCAATTCCAAGTATTTTTCAAACCCAAAAGAACCCAAAGAAACTCAATTCAAAGTGTTCCTAAAATCCACACGAATATGTCGAGTCCATCGAATAACGTTTTTGTTTCCTGCCCTCAGGCCGAGGCGGACTTGTTGCACACCGTCAAACAAACTCAGTTGAATTTTGAAAAAGTGGTCAAAAAAATGGAAGCAGGGTTCGAGCGTTGCGAAAGCTTTTTACGCCTTGCCGAGAGCCACAAGTTCGTCAACGAAGAGAGGGCCGAGTGAGGGTCTAGGAAAAAAGTGGCATGCAACGATAATCCTTTCTACTCCCATGTATCAACTTCGAATTGAGGAATATTTTCTTGTTAGGCTATCGCGGCATTCAGTCACATTGGCCAATTTTATTATGCATCGAATGAGCGCTTGAGCGGAGAACCGCTCACACATATTGAGGCTGCGTGGCTAGAAAAACAATGCACACTGTATATCTGAATAAAGTTACTATGGATTCACCATTACCAAAAGTCTAGATAACTTTTTTCAACTTTCAAAAAGCTAGAAAAATACGCTGTGTAATGAAAAAGTTGCCTGGAAAACATTGTTCGTTTTACCTTCCTTTAATATTAACTCCTCCTTGACACACTTAAGGGCTTACGTACACCTGAGACGGCTAAAGGTAAGGTTATGTTTAAGAATTTTTTTTTTCTCTGTGAAACTGAATTTTATTTAATAATCATGATATATATTTTAAAGTATGACATTTTATCTACATTGTGTGAAAATTTGGTTAAAAAATTGCAAACGGTAAAAAAGTTACAGTCGTTTTACTGGGACGTGTTTTTTTTTGACAGCGTTTGCGGTACCAGACGTGCCTCTGTCACTTTTTATCTGAAAAAAAAAATTTCGTTTCTTAAGGGGAGATATACACCTAGGAGCCAGAAAAAAGGTCATTTTTGTGAATTTTTTCAAGGAAAACTATTTGAAATTTCGGATTGGGGTTTTAATTATCTAAAAGTATGTACATACAAAAATATGTTTAATTCTCTTTAATTCATGTTTAATTTATTTTTTTCGCGTCATTGCAGTCACTGAAATAAAACAGGCGATTTTTTGCCTCACAATTGTTCAGTAATTATGATGAAAAAACTTTGCCAGGGATAAAAAAAAATGGCTCGATAAATATTAGATTATTGTGTGAAGCATAACTGTGCAAAACTTGATCCCGATCGGTCCAGTAGTTGCGGAGATAGTTCTGCTACCGATTTCGAAAACACTGTTTCGAGCAAAACGCGTTAACAGTACTTTCGAAAGCACAGTACTTTCGAAAGAGCACCTTTATGAAAGATCGATCTTTTCGACCTACCCAGGTGCATGTAAGCCCTTAAATCCAGCCACGTCTTTCACCCTACGTCAATTTGACCCAGAGCCGACTTTGCACGCCTGTCATCGGCTGCCCTTTGGTCGGTTTTCTTTTTTAAAAATCAGGAGTAGTATTTAAACTTTCCTCAACGTGTGGGCATAATTTTTTTTTAATTTCAAATTAATTTGTTTAAAGAAATTCCTCAAAATGTTGTGTTTTCGAAAAGTAAACATTTTACTAACAAAATCATAAGGTTTTCAATTTTTAATATATTCAAGTTCAATATATTCAAGTAACCGGGCATAAACTCAGGAAGAACGCTACTATTTGGACGAAAAGACTCTCATGATGAAATTAAAAAAAAAAAGATATGTATTTCAACGAGTGAAGTTAGCCTTTTTTAAGGGGTGAGATGCAGCTAGAATTTTCAAAAAAATCGATTTGTTTTTTACATTTTCTTGAAGTATGATGTTTCGAAAATATTCCCTGAAAATTTCAAGTCGATCGGAGTAAAATTGACGAAGTTATGAGTACTTGAGCGTCTATTGCTCCATGCCGGGTTTTATACCTGGGCGGGAGCTGCGCGGCGCGCTATTGTATTTTTCTACCCCGAATAAATTTCTTGATAAACGGGCCTGTTCCGCGCCCGACAAGTTGACGATTTGCGAATTAGTAGAGCAGAGGAGCAAGCGGCGCCCGACAGTAAAAAAGAAAGAGTTTTGCGTAGACAAACGCAAAAAGATGCTCTCGATCATCTTGATGGAAGCCTTTTGCTCTACGGACCTGGCATCGACGACTTTCAGTGAGTATGAGAAAATTATCGAGTTTTATTTTGATTTTCTAAAAAATCAAAGATAATTGAAAAATCTGAAAAAATTCATACGTATTCAGAAAAATGAACGAATCACGAAAAAAAATTGGGTTGCGGGGACATTTGTTGACTAATTTTTTTTTCTTCATCATTTTGTTAATAACATTTTGGAATTATTATTATGCAAAATTAATCTTTTGAGTACCTTTAATATGCATGAATTTTCTCAGATTTTTATGCAATCGAGAAGTGTTCTTAAACTTATGTGCAATGAGCGCTAAGCGACCAAACTCTTCTGCGTTTTTCAAACCGTTTTTCTGAGATTTGTCATATTTGAAGTCCGTGTGCACGATAACTCAAAATCTACTGGACCAATCGCTTTGAAATTTTGCACAGTACTTCTTCACATAATTCACCAGGTATTGTCGAGAGCTTTTTTATTTTTTTTTAATAATTACTAATTTTTGAACAACAAATTAGCCGATTTTTTTTTAGCGAAAATCGGGTTTTTGATTCCCAAGTGCTACGAAAAATCGAAAAATCGAAAAAAAAAAATCCTCCCGTCATTACCTCGAGAAACATCTCCTTTAACAAATGCATTTTGATTTTTTTGTTTCAGATGATTCTGTTGCGAATTATGGTGCACACCGCAAACCAACTTTTTTTCGAGGCGCCTCCGGGGTTTAATTTTCACTCGCTCAATTTTGAATATTTTGCAATGCAAATTTAGGAGAATGTTGTTCAAATGTTACTTTATTATATGTAAATTTTTCAATAAACGAACACTATTCGTTACGCCAAAAAAAATCTTAAAAACATGCCTTTTTTTCGCCGAATTAACTTTACCCCGCCCTTAATAGTTTTCGGGATATCCCACAATTAGGGGAAGGCAGAATGATTCGAAGACAAGAACAAATTGATATTTTGGAAGCTTCCACATCGGCAGAATGGTATCATCGTTATAGCTCACTCCAAGGCTCCAATCCATATGACATATATGGCATATGTATTTCAAAAACCTGGTAAACATACCTTGATCGAATATTAATAAAAAATAAAAAATAAAAAAATAAAAATAGCTGTTACTTCACGGTGTTTAGGAATCCCATAATATAAAAAATACCAAAAATCCGTTTTTCATATTCACAATTCGGGGAAATACTTAAAAATAAAATAACGAGTGTCTTTCCTTGAGAAAAAAAATATTTTTGCACATTTTGCCCCGAAACGGACGTTCGACTTGCTCAATAAAATCTAAATTAATTTTTCTCTGGAAGGTTAGAAGAAGGCGCATATTTTCGTTTTTTACGAATGTAAATACGTCATATCCTGCCAAAGATACAGCCATTTAAATGGAAAAATGTTAAAAAATGGTAATCAACGACAAAAAACGTCAGAAATTTTTAAAAATGTCGACACGACTGTCGACAGTGGTGAATATTTTTCAACAAAGTAACTCGATTTTTCAAAATTATTCGTCGATTTTTTTTTACTGGCTGAAGTGACGTGGAACGCCTCATACGCGATCAAGTATTGAGAACTTTTGGACACGTATTTCTTTATCGCTGGAAAAATAGGAGGAACCCTGTTTCAAGACTGTTGGACCACATTTTTTATACAGAGGCTCTATTATACCCCAATGACGGTGTTAATTTTTATTTTTTGTTAAATATATATTTATACATTTACAAAAAGTACTGCCCCTGATCTGCCTTCTCTAGATAATATCATGCTCTGGTCGGACCTTCCACCCTGAAATAAGTCCGCAATGTAACGGGTCTAAGGCTAGGTCCCGATCCGCCATTCCCTTTCTGTTGATAAAGGAAGACATCCGAATCTATCCGAGAATGTATTCAACGAACTTTTGGATATCGACCAGATTGTTTGAAGGCTTTTTCTCGCTTTTTCGCTCAAATATGCTACCGAAGCTGCGCTTGCAGGCTTCACCCTACTCCAAATTATTTTTCATCGAAATATATTGTGCAACTGAAAAGTAAATGAAGCTTTATGTAAACGACAAATTGTTTGATTTTATTGGTAGGTTTTGTTTTGTATTTTTCTGGTCATTCTGTCGTTAACTTTTTGCCTTGCATCTTTTTGTAATCTCTCGGTCGAATTGATCCATTATGTTTCATTTGCACTCTGCGAAATGCGACACGAAGCATTCTCACACGGTCGCTTTTCGCGTTTATCAGCTCGAATCTTCAAGCGTAGACCGGAGCTCTGTTATACAACTTCGGTACTTGTGCACATTTTAAGGGGTTAGGCCACTCTAGGCGCCGAAAAAATAGACTTTTGGGGGATTTTTTTTTTTTTTCAGTAAAACTACAAAATAAATCGAGATTACAAAAAAGGGTGTTTACCATAAATATCAGTGACTGTGTACAATAATTTTTTTGAAGCGATTAATTTCAACATGGCGGCTGTGCAGCGTTTATCTCAAAACTGCATTTTTAAGGCTTTATACGCAGTTGCAAGGCCAAAAAAGTACTTTTTTCACGATTTTATTCTGGAAAAGGATTTCATTTGGGCAAAACGAAAAGTATCAGGCAGTGTAGTGGTATCTTTTAGCTTTAGATTGGCATTTTTTATTTTCAAAAATATTCATTAACATTGCTCCTGTAGGAAGTCTCCTGGAGGTCCCGGAAAAAAAAGTCTCCGTCGGTGAGCAAAGTATCTCCGGTTTGGATTATCTAAAATGAAAAAAAAAAAAAAAAAAAAAAAAAAAAAAAAAAAAAAAAAAAAAACCAAAAAGATTCTCTTAGGGGATAGATGAATCCAGGTACTGATCGAAGGAATAGTCGAAATTTTAATTTTTGACAAAGTGGTGGCTCCGGAAAGAAACAATTTCGATTTTCGACCAAATTTTTTGCGTTAAATCGTTGAAAAAAAAGATAAATAATTATCGGAAATCTTATTCCTTCTATCGATACCTGAAGAATATATCTGACAAGGTTGTGTTAAAATTGCAGACCGATCGGTTGAGCCGTTTTTGAGAAATCGTGCTTGCCGACTTTGAGAACACCGTTTTGAGAAAAACGCGTTTGAAGCTTCAACAGTCAACTTTGTAGCGCTCCGAGCGGCCTGACATATATGTGTGTATTTCCGAGAATATTCGCTGGATCGATTTGAAATTTTCAGGAAATATATACTCACATATTCGTACATTCCGAAAATGCAATTTAGAAAAATCGATTTTTTGAAATTTCCAACTGCGTATGACCCATTAAGTTGGACGAAAACATAACTCAGACAATTTTCAACCGATTCACGTTAAATGTTGTATATATCTTGAAAAATACATTGTCTAAGGAAGTACGTAGGATTTTTTTTTATATTGCATAGTTCATTTGTTATTAACAATTGTTTAGGCAAATTTTTCACTTTCCAAAATTTGGCCTAAAAAATCGTCAGATAATTGTTAATAGCAAATTAACTATTCAATATAAAAAAAAATCCTACATACTTCCATAGACAATGTATTTTGCAAGATATATTCAACATTTCAAGTGAATCGGTCGAAAATTGTCCGAGTTATGTTTCCGGCCAACTCGAAAAATGCAGTTTTGAGATTAACGCTGCACAGCCGCCATTTTGAAATTAATAGTTTCAAAAAAATTATTGTACACAGTCACTGATATGTATATATGATAAACACCCTTTTTTGTAATCTCGATTTATTTTGTAGTTTTTCTGAAAAAAAATCCCCAAAAAGCCTATTTTTTCGGCCTCTAGTGTGGCCCAAGGCCTTAAGGCGTTACCCCCACTTGTAGCGCAAAAAAAGGCCCTTTTCATGAATTTTTTTTTAAAGAAAACTACAAAACTTTTTTAATCGACCAATATACCATCTTAAAGAACACATCTTGAAGAACTTTCAGTAATTTTTTTATTGAAAAATATTACATTGTTTAGTGGCAAATGGCCGTCAATGAAATAATGTTTTTATATACACGGTTTGCGGTGACCAACATTGCGGCGAAGTGGATCATCTGAAAAAAAAAAATGCGGATGGATTTAGTCAAAAATAAGTATAAACTAGTCTTTAATCGAAGGATTTTGAAAAATATTCATTTTTCACAAAATGGCGGACAGTCAAAGTTAATGGTTCGATTTTAACGGAAAAAAACGGCCGTCTTTTGGCTATAAAACGGGCATTTTTTTTCGAAAAAAAAATCGAACGATTAAAGACTACATTTTTATGTATTAAATAAGCCTGCAAAATTTCAAGAAGATCGGTTCATTAGTGTTCGAGTAATCTTGGTCACCGACTTCAGAAATGCCATTTTGAGAAAAACGCGTTTAAGGGGTAAGGCCACTGTAAATTTTTTGAAAAATCAATTTTTTTTTATTGGCTTAAAAAATAGTTTAAACTTCTTTTTTTAATTTTTAATTTAATAACTTAAACTTCTTTTTTTAATTTTTTCCAATAAAAAACTATTCGCAAAACTTTAAACGCGTTTTTCTCGAAACATGGTTTTTCAAAATGACACGCAGCATAACTCGAACAATTTTCATTTTTTTTACTTGAAATTTTAACCAGATGTGAACATTTACATTATCTTGAGAATGTCAATCGGAATTTTCAAGAACTTTATTTATTGATTTTTTATTAACAAAAAACTTGCCGTTTTTTTCGTCAAAAATCAATTTTTTTTTTCAAACGCACGCCAAATCCATAAAAATTGATACTTTTTAAAATCCGATCGACATTCTCTAGCTATAGCCCTCTAGATTAATGGTTTTTTTTTGTTCTAGATTCAAAAGTGCACCAGTGGTGCTGCGTGCCGCGGAGCCCTGGAAGCAAAACATGTCCCGGGAAGATAGCTGTGGAACCGCCATTTTGTTTTTTTTTTACTGTAAAAAAATTTTATAATAAAGTTTAATGTATGCCCGATAACACCATTAAAAGTTTTTTTTCAAATACCTTCAATTTCAGGAGCAAAAAATTAGTGAAAAAACCTTTTTTTTTGGGCCGTTACAGTGGCCTTACCCCTTAAAGTTTCAATTTCCGGTCGTTTACACAACGGATTCTTCTCTTTCAACGCTCATATCTCAGTCAATTTTGTTCGGATCGACTTGAAATTTTCAGGACATATTCTCAGATACTTATACTTCAAAAAAATGCAATAAAAAAAATTGATTTTTTCAAAATCGCAAGTGGGGGTAACCCCTTAATACCGGATATGACTCGAATTGTCCGCGGTATGTCCAAGGTCATTTTCGATAAAAAAAAAAGAATTACGAAACCATCCATTGTGGCTAGACCCCGCAAATACCAAGTCGTGTACGTTCGTTTGCATACGAATTGAAATATCGATGCATGTTAAGTGCTAAACGGAATGCACCATTTCAAAGCGCAGCATTTTTGCACGAGCGTATGGTCTTTTAGAGGTGACTTTGGCGGAACGTGCCGCTGGATAATAGGCATCGTACGATTCGAACGTTCGGAAAGTTTTCGCGGTAAACGCAGATCATGTTATATTAGCAGAGCTCGTTTCGAAAAAAAAATCAGTCATCATTTGGCGACCCAACGATTCCGAACGATCTGCTCGCAACGGATCATCGAAATGTAAGTGCTGGAACATTTTACAAGCTTTTTGGGCCGGGCGCCGAGATCGCAGGACGATAACGAGCTGTAATCTCCGGACGGACGGAAAGCAATATTTTTCGAATATTTTTTTAAAGGTCTCATGTTTCACAATCCCTTATACATGATTTATTAATACTTTGAGTATATTTTCGTGTATTTGAGTAAAATCGCTTTATTTTTGGTAAATTCTTTATGTTTTATATATTGGCAACAAATTATTGATATTAAGGGGTTAAGCCACTCTAGAGGCCGAAAAATAGGCTTTTTGGGGACTTTTTTTTCAGAAAAACTACAAAATAAATTGAGATTACAAAAAGGGTGTTTATCATACATATCAGTGACTGTATACAATAATTTTTTCGAAGCGATTCATTTCAAAATGGCGGCTGTGCAGCGTTTTTCTGAAAACTGCGTTTTTTAAGTTGGCCGGAAACAATTTTCAGACAATTTTCAACTACAAAATACATTGTCTATGGAAGTACATTGTCATGTAAATAAATTGTCATTGAAGTACATTGTCGTGTAAAGTAAATTATAATTACAATTATATTATAATTATATTATAATAAATTATAATTATAGTAAAAGGAAGTACATTGTCATATAAAGTAAATTGTCATGTACATTGTCAATGTAAAAAATACATTATGTATGGAAGTACGGAGGATTTTTTTTATATTGCATAGTTAATTTGTTATTAACAATTATCTGACGATTTTTTAGGCAAATTTTTACTTTCCAAAAATTTGCCTAAAAAATCGTCAGGTAATTGTTAATAACAAATGAACTATGCAATATAAAAAAAAAAATCCTACGTACTTCCATAGACAATGTATTTTTCAAGATATATTCAACATTGTAAGTGAATCGGTTGAAAATTGTCTGAGTTATGCATCCGGCCAACTTAAAAACTGCAGTTTTGAGATAAATGCTGCATAGCCGCCATTTTGAAATGAATCCCTTAAAAAAAATCATTGTATACAGTCATGATGAACACCCTTTTTTGTAACCTCGATTTATTTTGTAGTTTTTCTGGGAAAAAACCCCGAAAAGCCTATTTTTTCGGCACTCTAAGCCTAAGGCCTTAAGAGTGATGCTATTCTGCAATTGGTTCGTGGATCGTTCTCGAATTTTTCAGACACACAAACGCTGTATTGCAGTCAATTGTTTTCCTCGTGGTCGATATTCTTTAAGGGAGGACACTACTGTGACGAGGCGAAAAAAATCGTCTTTTTGTCAACTAGATTATTTATTTGGGATTTGGGGAAAAAAAGTTTGTAATTCAGCATACATTTAATTTCTTTCGTGTAAGTTTGTATCAAAAAGAAATTAAAAATTAACTAAGTTATTGTTGGTTGTATAAAAAATGTGGTCCATCGGCCGAATCGATTATTTAACAATAGTTGGTCTAAAAAATAAAAACAAAAAAGTTTTATAATCTGTATGAATGTAGTTCTCGTAGTACGTAGCCGTTTTTCGAGAAAAAAAATTCATCGTATGCCGGGTGTTAAGAAAGTGTTCTACTTCTACTCCGGGGCTCAAAAAATACTCAATAACAAAAAACGACTACGCACAACGATAGGAACTGCAATTACAAAAATTGGGTTTTTTATAATTGAATTTCGGACAATTGGAGCTAGTGTTATGATTTCGGCCCGATGGGGAAAAATCGTTTTGCGGAAAACTCGGTGAATTCACAGTATTTCAACGTGACGTTGTTTTTACATATTCTTGAATATGTATACTTTGAGAAAATGTAAGAAAAATCGTTTCTTCACGCGTCACAGTGATGTCTCGCCTTAAAACAGATGAAAGGATACTTTCGACTAGAAAAATGTTTTTTTTTGACTACGTATATGTTTCGAGTACAATATGAAAGGATTTCAAATTGCAACAATGTTTATTTTTTTCGTGTACTATTTGGCTAATAGTATTTCGTGTACTATTTCGTGTACATTAGAGATGAGAACGATAACGTTAACGACGAAAAATTTTGTTTTTTGAGGGTGCGTTTCGTCCCTTAAAAATCGGGTTCCGTAGATATAAAAAAAATACGTGTCAGATATTTTTGTCCATTCTACAAGCATGCCAAATTTAATCGAAATCGGAGAGATCGGCCTCGCAACCTTTCCTTGTAAGAAGCTACAGTTGAAGGCAATCGGCTGAAAATTGCAGGAGCTACGGGTCCGCCGGATTTTAAAAACCTCATTACAACAAAAATGCGCTTAAAGTTTTTATACCATTTTTCTTCGGGCTATATCATTTTTTCTGATGTTCATACATCATTTAAGATAGTACTTTCGCCAGGCTTCAATCCATAGAATTTTCATAATTTTTTTTAAGCTTCACTAAATATACTGATCTTCGTCTCTGTAAAATTCCAGGGTTGGTTATTGACCTAATTACAGAGAAAAGAAAATTAAAATTGCGCGTTTTTGTGAAGGAATTCCGAGACGACATACAAAAATCAAATTTCAGGTCGCCACAAAAGTGTATATAACAGTAGGAATTCGTCAGATTCTTAAAAATAATCAGATTTACACACTTAAGGCAGGATTCTACTTTGAAACCATGAAAAAAACGCTATTTTCGTCAATTTTTTCTGAGAATACTATTAAAGATATCGATATGGGGTTTAAACTGTTCAATAAGTACACTCTTTAAGTACATAAAAAAATTTTTTTAAATGTATTTTATTCATTTTTTGTACACGTAAAATATGTTTAAAGCCAACACCTCGAAAAGCAGGTACCGTTGCCGTGGTCGCGAAATCTTCCCGACGGATGGTCTGAAACAAAAAAATCAAATAGTTTCATGTTCAGTATGTCTTCAGGAACCGACCTAACTAGAATATTTTATATACGTGCAAAATTAACAAAATGGCGGCTAAAATACGAAAAAAATGCGTTTTTTTGGGGTCCTTTTTTGCAATAAAAAAATAGTTCTAATCAAAATTTTAAGTTGATTGTAGTTAGGTCGGTTGGTACACACATATAGAATATGTGTTCCAAATTTCATAAGGATCGGTTCAGTACTTTTTGAGTTATCACGACCACGGTACTTGAAAATGTCGTTTCGAGAAAAACGCGTTTAAAGTTTTGGTGAGTCCGGGCCGCGCGCCGGGCGGGTCACAATAGTGCGCTCAGGTAGGTGCGTTCGAAAGGCGAAAAAGGATAGTTAGACTGCTTGGAACTTTATAAAATTTTGACCGAACATTCTTGAACATATTTACTTTCGAAAAATGTAAAAAAAATTTTTTTTTTGAAAGTTTCAAAGTAGAATCCTGTCTTAACACTTGTGGTAATCCAATGCTCTCAAAAAAAATACGCTTATTCACCTATTTTTTTATGTAATATCAAGTTTAATTTGAACTTCCGGTATTGGATGTATTACCATTAGCTACGATAAAGAGACGTGGCAGCAAGGCAACAGCTGACTGCAGTACTAACCTCATCTCACTCAATCGAATTTTCACACATATTTCATTTTTAACCGACATGCTTCGCCGACACAAATTTTTCACCCTTTTTATCAGCCGTGGTCCGAGTACAATGCTTTATATGTCCCCCACCTGACATTCCTCTGACAGATCGACGTTGACAAGCATGGAGGTTAAACTCGCCTGGTTGAAGCAAAAAGAGATGGAAATAGAACCAATGTTGCCAAATATCAAACCCAGAAATACTCCGCGAATCGTTGGAATAACTATTGTTTTTCATTTTTCTAATTAAATGTGATCATTCATTTAAAAAGTTTACACATGAAAAATGTTAGTTATTAAAAATTATTTCTTTTTGCATACGTTAAGGGGCTAAACGCTGAAAATTTGGGTGATTTTCGGGAATTTTTTGGAAGAAAAGTACTCAATTAAATGTTTCGAATAATTAAGAATATATTTGGCTATATTTGACCTATATTACATAATTTTTTTCATAGAACAATATTGTGATCCAAGGGACTTGTGTCTTGGGAGGCGCCAAAAAAAGTTCCTCCACTGCTGACATGATTCCGGTCGATTGAGTAGCTGAAACCGAAAATGGAAAAAATGTCGTTAAAATGGAAGGTATTTCCTGTACGATGACGTAGGATTTTCAAAAAATATCAAAATCTAACAATATGGCGTAGTTATGAAAAAAAAGTCTATTTTCTTGCCTATAAAATTTTTTTCAATGCCAAATCGTCAATTTTCATCCAATCAAAAATATTCTACGTCATTGTAGAGCAAATATAGTCAAGAGTACTCAGTTCGAATTTCAAGTCAATCGGGTAATTGCTCTTTGAGTTACAGTGTCAGCAAATTTGAAAAATCTCATTTCGAGAAAAACGCGTTTAAAGATTCAACTATCGATTTTATGTAAGATAAAATAATATTGATATAAATGATAACGATATTCTTGAAAGTATAAACTGTCGAAAAAGGCTAAAAAATCGATTTTTTGAAAATGTCACACTGGTATAGCCCCTTAAAGATATAAATTGTACAAGTCTCAAGTATGAAAAACAAAAAACGATATTTTTATTTCTTCAAAGATTTATAAGGCCTCAGCACACATCTGGGTCGTGTGTTCCATCCATCCCACACCACGGTAAAAAAAAACTTTTTTGCCATTTTTTTTTTCATTTCCTGAAAGATACATTTGTTAAGAGTGCTGTCACCAAATTTTTAAAAGAAATTTTTTACATTGGCGGAGATTTTCAGTATTTTATGTGAAACCGTTCGAAGGGCACGACCGCGCCGAGCGGCAAACGTGCGGCTGTCGAACGGGTTTGCATTGCCTGCAAATGTCATTGAGGCAATAAAACCGATATGCGCGGACCTTAGCAAGGACGAGCTTATTCAACGATGTTTAGGCGCTTATCACCAGAATAACGAGTGTTTGAACTCTGTCATATGGAAATTTATGCCAAAGACATCGTGGAGCGGCAGGCCCACAGTTGAAACTGCCGCTAATGTTGCTCCAATACTTTTTAACAATGGCCATAGTGGCCTCATAAACGTATTGGTGATATTAAACATAAAAATTGGTGAAACACTCTACCAATATTGTCAAAACATCGACGAGAAGCGAATATGCGAAGCCGAGCACGAAACTGAAAAAAGCACGAATGAGGGTCGTCTGCATGCGAAACATGAAAAAAATGATGAGTCCCTGGATGCTGAGGATCTGCTGTATGGTCCAGGAATAGCTGACTAACGGTGAGAAACAAAAAAAAATTAGTTTCTATGTTGAATTATGCTTCAGCAAAATTTTGAACGCGTTTTTCTTGAAACTCCGTTTTTCAACCTGGTTGACAACAATTAAAAAAAACTATTCATCCGATTTGCATGCGCCAAGTCTTAAACTGTTCGAAAATCCAGTCTCTATGGCACCACGTAGGGATTTTTTTTTTTTTATAAAGTATTCTTCCATTTTTTAATTACTTTATGAACGATAAAAATTTTCCATGAAAATCGGAAGTAAAATGCGCTGGTCCGCCATTTTTCTTTTAGATATCGAAATTCCCCTACGTGATGCTGTAAACCTATATGTCTAGTTCCTATATATATTTTTATTTTATTTTTCAGATGAACCGTATGGCTTAATCGCTGTCAACCGCCGAGCAGCAATTTCGTCGGAGTGTCCTTTTGGAAGCGGCGTACACCGCAAACTATACTTTAGATTCGCGTACAAAAAATTGTATACAGTCTTCTATATGTATATATTGATTATGAGTATTAATAAAAAAAAATTCCATTCATCGTTTGGTTCAAAATAATTACGAAAAATACACCCTCGTACCGCGCACGAACCGTGGTGTGGTGCCTTAATAATCCATTTCTGACGTCACTTTTATTGACCCAGGTCGTTCCGTGAAGACGCTGGTTAATTTTTTTTTGTTTCAGCCCGTATTCTCCGTATAATTTCAAACAAATTACCATCGAACGGCATAACCAGGGATAGGACCCGGGGTTCCTTTGATATATCAAACACAGAAGAACGCACTCGACTTTCGTTCTTACCTCATTGGGTTGTAGAGAAAAATGTCGAATCTCGCGAAAGTCATTTGCCTCCTACTAGTTGCTATGGTAAGTGTGCATCGTATTTATCTCGTGGCAATTATTATTCAACGGATTCGAGCGATTCGGACAAAATAAAATAGTCCGGAAAATAAATACTCAAGGGAGGACACCACTATCACGGACCGAAAAAAAAAACGTTTCATCCGAATTTTTTTTTTCTACTGGATTATTTTTTTGGCATTCGCAAAAAACATATGTTATCGAGCATACATTGAACTTAATTCGTGTAAATTTTTATTTTATAAAATTGACAATTAACAACGTTATTGAGGCCTCTGTATGAAAAATGTGGTCCAACGGCGGGATCGATAACTTCACAATGGTTGGTCTGACTGACAAACCTATAAAAGTTTTATAATTTATATAAACGTGGTTCTCGTTGTTCCAAGCCCTTCTTCGAGAGAAAACAATTCACAAAATGGCGGGTGGGCAAAAAAGTGTAATTTTGGCGAATTTTTTGTTGACATATAAAAATACTGAATTTAAAAAAAGACGGAAATTTTGGTTTTTTAAATTGAAAATCATGATTCCGGTCAGATCGAGTTTTTTCGAGAAAAAAGCGATTGAAAGTTTTAGTATACGTAAATCGTTGCGTTACCTACTCTCACTAAATCGTCGGTAACTTGATCGATCTTCAATATTTTCGCTTGAAGCCTTTTTTTTCACAATTCTTAAATATGTATACTTTGAGAAAATAAGAAAAAAAACATTTTTCCTACTTGTCACAGTGGTGTCCCACCTTAAATAATAACAAACAAAGCAAACGTGACCACCATTGGTACCGTTAATATGATTGATATTGCAATAACAATGAATTCCTTTGTCAGCTCCATTTGATTATCCAACAGACATACGATCACCATAAATTTCAATATTATCATTATTATTGTTCCGCAAGCAAGTAAATAATATCGACAAATGATAAAATCATTATTCTCATTCAACAAGGCAACGAGTGTGTCCGCCCAGTTGACATTGGCTGAAGCGCGAAAATCGATGGACCGAACAGTATCGTCCATCGGAAGTTATCTCGAGTCCGAATACAAGCGTCACGCACGGCAATTGCAGGAGTTCATATCGAGAGATTCAGCCAAATTACTTGAGCTAAAAAAAATGGAATATACCGCGCTTGGAGAAGTGAGTAGCGCCAAAATACAAATGAGGTAACGATACCAATGCTCGAACGGTTAAGGGCGTCCCTAGATTATAAAATTTGCAACTCATTTGAGGACCGTTTTTTTTAATGACTGGAACTGACGTCAAGCTCATAGGTTCTAGTTTTCAAAACACATGCATTAAGAGATCCCAATTTTCTCATAGATGGTTAATTTTTTTAGAAAAAAAAAAACAAAGCTTTAGGCTCTGGAGAATTCCCTCACGCAGATCTTAATGATTTCTCTTTGCCCTAAATATTATTCATCTCTGAGAAATCTCTGTTCGAAAATGTCTGCTATCTCTCTCGCACTCATATGTCACGTGGTACATCTTCTACTTCCCCTTAAGGCCTTAGGCCACTCTAGAGGCCGAAAAGATAGGCTTTTTGGGGATTGTTTTTTTTTATTCAGATAAACTACAAAATAAATCGAGATTACAAAAAAGGGTGTTTATCATACATATCAGTGACTGTATACAATAATTTTTATGAAGAGATCAATTTCAAAATGGCGGCTGTGCAGCGTTTATCTCGAAACTGCATTTTTCAAGTTGGCCGGAAACATAACTTGGACAATTTTCAACCGATTCACTTAAAATGTAGAATATATGTCGAAAAATACATTGTCAATGGAAGTACGTAGGATTTTTTTTTATATAGCATAGTTCATTTGTTATTAACGATTTTTTAGGCAAATTTTTGGAAAGTGAAAAATTGGCCTGAAAAATCGACAGATAATTGTTAATAACAAATGAACTATGCAATATAAAAAAAAAATCTTACGTACTTCCATAGACTATGTATTTCTCAAGATATATTCAGCATTTCAAGTGAATCGGTTGAAAATTGTCTGAGTTATGTTTCCGGCCAACTTGAATAATGCGGTCTTGAGATAAACGCTGCACGGCCGCCATTTTGAAATTAATCGCTTCGAAAAAAATTATTGTTTACAGTCACTGATATATAAGGCATTCCACATCACTTCAGCCAGTAAAAAAAAATTCACAAATTATTTTGCAAAATCGAGTTACTTTATTTGAAAATATTCACCGAGTGTCGAATTTTTTTGTTTTTTAATTTCTGACGTTTTTTTCCGTTGATTACCATTTTTTAACATTTTGCCATTCAAATGGCTGTATCTTTGGCAGGATGTGATGTATTTACATTCGTAAAAAACGAAAATGGGCGTCTTTTTCTAGATCTTCAGAAAAAAATTAGATCTAATTAGCTTTTTCTAGCCCTCTTTAATTTAGATTTTATTGAGCAAGTCGAACGTCCGTTTTAGGGCAAAATATGCAAAAATATTCTTTTTTCAAGGAAAGGCACTCGTTATTTTATTTTTTAAATTTCCGCGAATTGTGAATACGAAAAACGGATTTTTGGTATTTTTTATATTATGGGATTCTTAAACACCGTGAAGTAACAGCTATGTTTATTTTTATATTTTTTTAATTAATATTCGATTGAAAAGTGTGGAGCACTCCAAGGCTCCAATACATATGACATATATGTCATATGTATTTCAAAAATCTGATAAACATACAGCGAGTACTCCACACTCTTCAATCGAATATTAATTTTAAAAAATAATAAAAATAAAAATAGCCTTTACTTCACGGTGTTTGGGAATCTCATAATATAAAAAATACCAAAAATCCGTTTCTCGTGTTTACAATTCGGGGAAATTAAAAAAAATAAAATAACGAATGCCTTTCCTTGAGGAAAAAAATATTTTTGCATATTTTGCTCTGAAACGGACGTTCGACTTGCTCAATAAAATCTAAATTAATTTTTTTCTGGAGGCCTCGAAAGAGACGCACATTTTCGTTTTTTTTACGAATGTAAAGGTAGGTTTACACTACGACACTTTGGTGTATACACTCAATGTATACATCGAGTGTCTGTGTGTGAACATCACTGTCTGATCTCGGGACATTTATTGCGACATCTCGCTAGGTGTCGCGTCGAGCGCCGTGTGAACAGGTTGTGTCGGAGTGTCTGCGGCAGTGTCCAAGTTTTCCAACCGGCGCGAAATTATCCAGACACTCGCGACCCGCGTTGAATCAAAATGGCCATTACGTGGAGCAAGGAGAGCATTAAAAATTTGATACTTTTTGTGGAAGGACTGCCTGAACTTTGGCAAATATGTTGTGCTGATTATAAAAAATAGAGTAAAAAAACAGGCAGCACTTCAATGCTTGGCGGAACAGTTTGGCACAATATCGGCTAAAGTTGGCAGAAAAATGCATCATTTAAGAACACAGCTTAAGGGGCTATACCAGTGTGAACGCTGGAAATTTGGGTGATTTTCAGGACTTTTTGGACGAAAAGTACTGAATTAAATCTTTTGGAAAATAAAAAATATATTTGACCTATATTAAATAATTTTTTCATAGGTAAATATTGAGATCCAAGCGACTGATGCGCTGCCTTCGCAGGCGCAAAAAAAAGTTCCTCCACTGCTGATATGATTCCGGCTGATTGAGTAGCTGAAACCGAAAAAGGAAAAAAATGTCGTTAAACTAGAAGGTATTTCCTGTACAATGACGTAGGATTTTTGAAAAATATCAAAATCTAACGAAATGGCGTAGTTATGAAAAAAATCTCTTCTTGCCAATAAAATGGTCGTTCTTTTCAATGCCAAATCGTCAATTTTCATCCAATCAAAAATATCCTACGTCATTGTAGAGAAAATATATTCAAGAGTACTCGGTTCAAATTTCAAGTCAATCGGATCTCTTTGAGTTACAATGTCGGCAAATTTGAAAAATCTCATTTCGAGAAAAATGCGTTTAGAGATCTAACTATCGATTTTTGCAAGATAAAATGATATTGACATATATGATATAAATGATAACGATACACTTGAAAGAATGAACTGTCGAAAAAGGCAAAAAAAATCGATCTTTTTAAAGTGTCACACTGGTATAGCCACTCAATAACAGCGCACAAAATTACGGCTGCCGCCGCACGGCGTTTCTCCATGGCGTCCGAGCGGGTACTCTAGAAGTGTCAGTAGTTTTGCGTGTGAACATCTGAGACACTTGTGTAGCGACATCACAGTACAGACACTTTCTGAGACACCGAAACCGTCTTATGTGTGAACAGAACGGACATTAGTGTCAGACATTTGTGTCGCAATAAGTGTCGTAGTCTATGCAGACCTTAAATACGTCAAATCGTGCCAACGATACAGCCATTTGAATGGAAAAATGTTGAATCTACATGTAATCTACCTGTAGATTATATTGCTAAGGTAGTGAAATATTCGATCTACTGTCTGAACAGTGGGCCCCGCCCGAGCATTGTTACCGTTGCCTTGGGGGGTTAGGCCACAGTAACGGGTATGAAATCATGTATGAATTTAACAATTTTTTTTTCGTATAAAAAAGTGATTCACTCATAAAATTCATTACACATCTATTTCGTATGAATATCAAGCTGCTAGAAAATATACGTTTTGCTTCTACGTACAAAATGGCCGTAATATTTTCATTTGTTATCTTTTTTTAGGTGCTGCGCGGTGTGACATTTAGCATCCACAATTTTGTACCTAGAACAAAAAACAAAAATTCTCGTCAATCTACATTAGAATACCTAGAGAAGTACGTACGGAATTGAAAAAATATTGTTTTATTCAAAAGTTGTGGGTATTGAATTTGAGAAATGAATTTTCAGTGAAAAATTTCGTTATAACTGCTCACATAAACTGCTCATAAAATGAAAACTTTTCGATGAATCAGAAATTCCTTACGTACTTCTCTGCGAAATGCAATTAGGAACATAACTTTTAAATTTGAAGTAAATCGAGTGAAAATTGTTGAAGTTATTTGTCACGCCAATTGGGAAAAAGCTGTTACGAGAAGTTTCCAGTAGTCGGCCATTTTGTACATCGAAAAAAAAAATATATTTTTTCTAACAGCTTGATATTCGTACTAAATAGATGTGTAATTGATTTTACGAGTAAATCACTTTTTCATACGAAAAAAATTGTTAAATTCGCACATGATTTTATACCCGTTACCTAACCCGTTGTTTAACCCCATAACCAAAGAAAAAAATAACGAATGGAAATGAGAAGATAACAAAAGAGAGTAATGGATGCAAACAGCGATGAAGTTGGATCAGCGGATCTGTATCCGAACGTGTATGTAAAATTGTGGATTTTTCCGTCTTCTACCGACAACAGCTACCCTTGTGCTACGAAGAACATCAAAGCTTGTGCAAGGAAGTGCACGAAAAATTCGGCAACGTCAGGAATCAGCTGCTTAAAGATTTGAATAATCACAAGAAGCAGGGCTTAAAATGCTTATCCCGGGTCGGAGACCATCCCGCAGTTGCCGCGTGCGTCAAAGAGGTGTAGTATATTACAACGATGTCATTGCTGTCCATTGAAATAAAATCTTTAACAAGGAACATCACTTGAGTGATGTTCCACCTTCAATCTTGTTGAAACTCATATATGTGATAAAAAATTGAAAACTATTAGATACGTATTTTTTTTTATCGGTGGAGGAAAGGTTTTAAAGGGGAGCCACTCCTCAAAGAAAGACATGTTACATTTAAACTTAATTTTTTTTCTATACTTCTATGGTGGAATTTTCATCGCTTTACATCAGAAGAATTTTGGTTTTTGTTTTGGTCAGATCGGTCGACTGCTTGTGGGTGAAACTGCAAAATCACCCCTCGACACGCTTATCTTTGAGGGGTGGTTTCCTCCCTCAAAACCGTTTTCCGCCGAAAAAGAAAAATAGGTGCCTGATAGTCTTCAATGCTTTATCACATATACGAGTTTCAACAAAATCGAAGGTGAACACTCGAGGTATTTCTTTCATGAACCCGAGTATTCGACAATTGACTGATTTTTGTCTGTAATCAAGTGAAAATACATCCCAGTATACTGGTAAAATTTCAAAACGAGTGACCGAACTTTTAACGAAAAATCACGACTCTAAAAACCGTATCATTTATACGGCGCTTTATGGAGATGTCAGGCTGGCCACATTTCTATGTAATCATTTATACACTAAATATCTCTAGATGCCTGTTATGAGCTGCTCACGAGTGTAAAAATATCTGAAGATTCCGCGAAGACAATAAAAACAGGGGATCACCGAGTGTTTATGAGGGGAGATACCTTTAGGCGAGGAAAAAATTGCTGATGTTCATTATTTTTTTTCAAAGGAAAGATTTATTCGCTATTTTTCAGACTTAGAGTATGTTTTGTCACTACTTTTGACTGTTACATGGTATTTTTAAAAAATGGTGGAGTTATGGGACGGTCTCCTTGAAGAGTTGCGATGGATGTTATTAGACGGCGTGACCTGTAGCGTCGGCGGGATTAATCTGAAAATAAACCAACGATGATTTTTTTATCATTCACACTCATACGCCGAATATGAACCAAGAAAAAGTGAGAAATGTTGAAAATCAATGAAATGGTACGCTTTGAAACAAAAATATCGAATTTTGCAAAAAAAATCAGCTACATTTTGCAATAAAAAATTGTTTTTGTTTAAATTTTCGAAATTATTCAGGGTCATGTTTTAGACAATAAGGTTAGAAAGATGTGTACCAAATTTCATTAGAATCGATCGAATCGTTTTTTAGCTATACATTGTAACGTTGAGTTACGAATATCGAGACTATCCCAGAAAGGTCAGGTAAGCGGGCTGGCGTAGCTCAGTGGTCGGGGCAGTCGACCGGCAATCGAAAGGTCCTGGGTTCGATCCCGGCCCAAAAGCGCACCAAATTTTTTCTCGGATAGTTCTCATGGAGTTTTTTTGAGGATTGCAAATGGCGCTCAACAGCGGTCCACCGCTGAATCCAAAATATACGGAACCAGAATTATCCTTGATAGTCCAGTACAAGAGACAAAAACCCAGCACTCTTTAGCGTAGAATATGAATTTTTGACTGAAGGTAGATGGTTGCATACTGAAAGTAACCCCAATAAAATGTTGCCCCTCAACTCGTCGCAACCCTAAGAAATACGGATTGCAAACTTAAAAATCGCCGTATCTCGATAATTAACAGTCCGATAAAAAAAGGTTTCGAACAAAAGTTGTTTGGAATAATAAATTTCGTATAAAGTTATCTGACGTCCAACACTTTTGTGCGGCTATTTTCAAAGATAGGGGATTGGACGTCAGAAAACTTTATACGTATTTTATTATTCGAAACAACTTTTGTTGTACTCTTCTCCCTTCTGTTCCTCAGACAATCCCCATGTCTGTAATAGGACCTGTTGCGTATTGAGTTCAGTTTGGGCGAATTTCGAGTCAACCCTCCGGAGTTGGATCGACTCTGGCAGGGGGAGAGTTCTACCGTTGAGTTACGGATATCGGGACTATCCGAGAAAGGTGAGGTAAGCGGGCTGGCGTAGCTCAGTGGTCGGGGCAGTCGACCGGCAATTCAACGTCAAAAATCATGAACCTGGGTAAATTTTTTTCCCCGCCCAAAGGTATCTCCCTCCTCAAGTGATGTTCCTTGTGAAAACGTTGTAATTAAATTTCGAGGTGTTAAAATGAACGAGAACAATAACAAAAAGGGACTAAATCAATGTTCTCGAACCGAAATGGTAAACGATAACAATCTCTATTTCATTGAATTCTCGCTGCAACATTCTACTCTATATTTCAAAATGAAATTTGCAAAACAAGCATAGGATGGAACTAGAGTCGTCACTTTTTTGCCGAAAGAAACAAAAGTGACCACGAGGATCAAATGTTTTTCTTTCAAATCCATACGATTCTTTTAAGGTCATCGAATAAAGTTTTCGTTTCTCGCCCTCAGGTCTGGACAAAGTCGCTGGCCACCTTCGATGAAGCTGTGGCATATTTTGAACACTCGGTCAAGGAAATGGAAGACGAGTTAAAAAAATGCGATGACTCTGCCGACCCCTTGATATCGGTCAAGCTGAAGACGTTCCAACCACAACAAGAGGAATAACAGGAATATGTTTGGCCCAATGTCAGAAGCGACTGCCGAATGAGAATCTCGGATGAAAGTGGCAAACAACGGGAATCCTATCTACTCTCACGTATATAAACAACTTCCAATTTAATCAACTTCAATTTTATTACGCATCGAATGCTCGTTTAACCGGAGAACCGCTTACGTATATCGATGCTGCACTCTTTGAAAAAAATGCACACTGTATATCTGAATAAAGTTACCGTGGATTCACCATTACTAAAAATGTGGATTACTTTTTTTAATTAAAACCAAAATCAAAGAAGTACCGTTAAACTTTGAACAGGTTTTCGAAGTTTTTTGTGGGTACATTTTTTTTTAACATCGTAGACACCAACTTTTCTTGCTCCTATAGAACAGTGTGTCCTTTGGCTATCGAATGTATAAGAAAGTCAAGCTCCACCACCCCCTGACAATTTGATATATACATTTTTGAAAGTGTCAAAGTAGCCCCGACTGTGGGGCTTCTTTGACAGGGCATTGAAATGCAACTTATGCCAAACATTAAGGGTTACTTTGAAATAATTTTGATAAAAAAATGTACAATTTTATGCATTATACAGGGAATAAAATGAAAAACAACCATTTTTTAAAACCAAATTGTCATCGTCATTAAGGGGTTAGGCCACTCTAGAGGCAGAAAAAATAGGCTTTTTGAAGATTTTTTTTTTCAGTAAAACTACCAAATAAATAGTACAGTCGTGCTGTCGCTGAAAAAAACCCGGAATCGGAGAAAATTAGAAGAAGGTTAGTTTTTTGACAGGTGATTTTGTAGGTGCCGCGGGTGCTAAATCCAAGTTTGCCTAAAAATCGGGGTGTAGGGTTCTTTTTTAGGGGATGAAAGGAGATGGGGGTGGATTAATGCCAAACTACAACCCCTACGAGGTCGACGCCGTGAGACAAAATGTTCAGAAAATCCGGGCTTCAGTTTTGTCCACAGCGCCGATATCGTGGAAGTTCATTTTGAGGGTGAAAAAGTGGGGCGAAATTTTGAAAAATCGGTTTTAATTCAATAACTCTTTAGAAAAAAATCGTACGTTTTTTGTTCAGCTGGGGACGTTGTAGCCCTTCTAAAGACGCGTCGATCGAGTATTCGATCATCACTCTCCGATAATATCTTCACCCCCAAAAAATGGTTAAAAAACCAAAAAAAAAAGTTTATTAAATAACTCAAAAGAAAACGGTTTTTCGAGTATGGTTCAAATGTACGAAATGTAGAGAATAATTTTCTCCATATTTTCGTTGCTATGGACCATCCATGAATTTTGATTTTCCCACCCCTCTCGGGGGTTGGACATTCAAAACGAAGTTCTGGGAAAACTATTGCCGACACGAATTCGCCGCCGTGGAAGAATTTCTAGCTTGAACGCTCAGCTACATTTTTGTCCACAGCGCCAAACTCGTATCTCTTTAGTTTCGGTCAATAGTTTTCCCAGAATTTCATTTTGAATTTTCAACCCCTGAGAAGGGTTCGAAGAAGCAAAATTCAAAAGTTGTGCATAGGAACGAAAATATAGAGAAAATTGCTCTCTACATTTCGTACGTTTGAACTATCCCCGAAAAATCGATTGTTTTTGAGTTATTCAATAAACAATTTTTTTGGTAATTCTTCAACAATTCTTTTGGGGGTGAAGATGTTATTGGAGAGGGTTGATCGAATACTCGATCGACGCGTCTTTTCAAGGGCTACAACGTTTCCATTTGAACAAAAATTGTATGAATTTGTCCTAAAGAGTTATCGAATGAAAACTGATTTTTCAAAATTTCACCCCACTTTTTCACCCCTAAAATGAACTTCCACGACTTCGGCGCCATGGACAAAAATAAAACCCGGATTTTTCTGAACATTTTGTCTCCTGGCGCCGACCTCGTGGGGGTTGTAGTTTGGCATTAAACCACCCCCATCCCCTAAAAAAAACCCTCCTCCCCCGATTTTTAGGCAAACTTGGTTGTAGCACGTGTCGCACCTACAAAATCACCTGTCAAAAAACTAGCCTTCTTCCAATTTTTTCCGATTCCAATATACAGCACGACTGTACTAAAATCGAGTTTTCAAAAAAGGGTGTTTATCATACATATCAGTATGACTGTATACAATAATTTTTTTGAAGCGATTAATTTCAAAATGGCGGCTGTGCAGCGTTTATGGGAAAACTGCATTTCTCAAGTTGGCCGGAAACATAACTTAGGCAATTTTCAACCGATTCACTTGAAATGTCGAATATATCTTGAAAAATACATGGAAGTCTATGGAAGTACGTAGAATTTTTTTTTACATTGCATAGTTCATTTGGTATTAACAATTATCCGACGAAATATTTCTCTTTCCAAAAATTTGCCTGAAAAATCGTCAGATAATTGTTAATAACAAATGAAATATGCAATATAAAAAAAAATCTTACGTACTTCCATAGCAATGTATTTTTCAAGATATATTCAACATTTCAAGTGAATCGGTCAAAAATTGTCTAACAAATGTTTCCGGCCAACTTAGAAAATGCAGTTTTGAGATAAACGCTGCACAGCCACCATTTTGGAATTAATCGCTTCAAAAAAATTATTGTACACAGTCACTGATATGTATGATAAACACGCTTTTTGTGATCTCGATTTATTTTGTAGTTTTTCTGAAAAAAAAAAAAAAAATCCCCACAAAGCCTATTTTTTCTGCCTCTAGAGTGGCCTAAGGCCTTAAGGCAGCAGAACTCGAACAGTGTGTCAAGGAAGGGTTAAAATTACTTGTGATTTTTTTTAATTGAAAAAATGGTTTTATTATAACTTTTCCGTTATTCAATCGTACAAATAAAAGTGAAATTATTTATAAATAATCCAATTACAATGTACGTATTGAGCAAGTGTACAAGAATGCTGTACATGAAAATGTTAAACCCTAGAAATAGTATTTTATTATTATTGATAAAATCACAGTTTTGTAACAAAAAGTTGATATGACTATTATCAAAAAGTACAAGGTATGAACCATACAAGTACACGGGTAATGCTGTGCAAGGTCTTGGTGTGCATTGATAAGAAAAATATCAAATCATATTATGTATATATGGTGCTAGAGTAGTAGGAAAATCAGCCGAAACAAATAGGGTGTAGGCATCATAATTTAAAGCAGGATCTGGAAGTTTGAAAAAAAAATCGACTTTTTGGCATGTTCCTAAAGTGAACCACACTTTACAAGGCAGGAATGGCCGATTAAAGCGTTACCCCCACTTGTAGCGCAAAAAAGGCCTTTTTCATGAATTTTTTTAAAGAAAACTACAAAACTTTTTTAATCGATCAATATACCATCTTAAAGAACACATCTTGAAGATCTTTCAGTAATTTTTTTTGTTGAAAAATATTACATTGTTTAGTGGCAAATGGCCGTCAATGAAATAATGTTTTTATATACACGGTTTGCGGTGACCAACATTGCGGCGAAGTGGATCATCTGAAAAAAAAATGCGGATGGATTTAGTCAAATATAAGTATGAACTAGTCTTTAATCGAAGGATTTTAAAAAATATTCAGTTTTCACAAAATGGCGGACAGTCAAAGTTAATGGTTCGATTTTAACGAAAAAAAAAACGGCCGTTTTTTGGCTATAAAACGGCCATTTTTTTTTTTGAAAAAGAAAATCGAACGATCAAAGACTACATTTTTATGTATTAAATGAGCCTGCAAAATTTCAAGAAGATCGGTTCATCAGTGTTCGAGTAATCTTGGTCACCGACTTCAGAAATGCCATTTTGAGAAAAACGCGTTTAAAGTCTCAATTTGCGGTCGTTTACACAACGGATTCTTCTCTTTCAACGCTCATATCTCAGTCAATTTTGTTCGGATCGACTTGAAATTTTCAGGACATATTCTCAGATACTTATACTTCAAAAAAATGCAATAAAAAAAATCGATTTTTTCAACATCGCAAGTGCGGGTAACCCCTTAATATAACGTAAGTATAACAGCCATTATACCACTTAGATAATTGCTGTTGTCTGAAATTGTCAAATTGTCAAAATTGTCAAATTGTCAAATAGTCAAAATTGTCAAAACATTGAACGCCTTTTTTTCGAAACTACTTTTTTCAACCTGGTTGAATCTCGAGTTCTATTCAACCGATTAACTTTAAATTTGGCATGGACCTTTGGTATGAAAAAGTGCGAAAAATAGATTTTTTTTAGACAATCGCCATTACGATTTTTTTCCTCTTTGGTACTTGCCATAATGACGTTCTTATTGATCAAGAAAATTAATTCTATTTCGGTTTCGGATGTGTGGGAGCTTTGAAATCATGTCAACCGCCTCAATCTTTTTTTTCCGTGGCCATATTTAAAGGCCCATCACTTTTTCAGTTTCCATTTTTTTTGTCCAAAAATTTGTTTGTAAGTTCTCGAAACATCAATAAAAAGACGGTCAAAAAACGATGATCAAAATATTATTTGTTTTTTCATTATTAAGTGCCAAAAAACGCCCAAAAATTCAGGCCTCTACACCAGAATACTGCTCTAAATGCACTAAGAAAAATTTAAAAAGATTTAATTCACTACACTGAGAAAAAAATTCAGTTGGTTTAACAAAATGTATCTTTAAATACGTTCAACTTGATTTTTAATTGGCATAACAAACATTTTGTTAATCTAACGATAGTTTTAGTGGTGTGAACTGTAGCTTATTTAGCGATAGTTTCAGTGGTGTGAACTGTAGCTAAATAAGCTACAGTTCACACCACTAAAACTATCGTTAGATTAACAAAATGTTTGTTATGCCAATCAAAAATCAAGTTGAACGTATTTAAAGATACATTTTGTTAAACCAACTGAATTTTTTTTTCAGTGTACTAATCATTCAATTTTTTGAGCCCGTAAATCGTTTGCATGGTTATATTTTTCTCATTCAATATTATATATATATATATATATATATATATATATATATATATATATATATATATATATATATATATATATATATATATATATATACACATATATATACATTAGGGTGCCACAAATTTGAGCTCTATTTTTTCCTTTTGCTCACCATCGAATTATCTTCTTTGAAGAAAAAAAAATGTCGCCAGAGGCTGTGAGCAGTCCAAAAATATTTAGAGGTCGCCCAAGGTTTTCGAAATTAACAATTTCCGCCAAAAAAATAAATCTCGCATGCGTGATAATTCCTTGTAGCATAAAAACAAAATAAACAGCGAAGTGTTACATTTTCTGAATAATTTATTACAATAATTTTCAACAAACACCAATTAGACGATATGTGTTATTATGTATTATTATGTATTATTTTATTATGGCGTCGCTCGTCACCGAGTGCAGCTACGATTGGTTCGCAGTTTGACCAACGAGACCAACTGTGGGACGCATTGCGATGCGCGGAAAACCGCTGTCATTTCAGATTAACGAATAAAACGACCTATAATTTTGTTTACGGACAAGAGCTTCAAAGAATTATTTTATGAGAACAAGAATTCTAATTCTTGGCTTAGAAGTGTGAGGTAAATTTGAAAAATCTGCTTCTAAAGAAAAAAGTATTAATTATTTTGAAAATTTTACAACGCGTCAAATTTACGAGTGAGAAGAGTAAACAAAATTGGCGCAAATTGGAAATTTTGAAGCTTTTGAGCGACCATTAAATATTCATTGGCCGGCTTGAGCTTTCGCGAGGTTAATTTGAAATATATGAAGCGTAAAATCAATGGGTGAGAAGTGGACGGAAAAAAAAATCAATTTTATAATGAAAATTTGAATTTTTGGGAGGCTTGAGCGACTACTAAATATTTTTCGACCACCCGCAGCTTTTGCGACAATTTTCTTCCTTCAAAGAAGATAATTGGATGGTGAGAAAAAGGAAAATAATGGAGCTCAAATTTGTGCCACCGTAATATATATACACCCTTGGCCAACATTTTGGGGCACCCTGCAATTTTTCTTTCCGGACAAAAAATTGAATATATCGTCCAAAAAAATCGGAAATCAATTTACCAAACGGGGTTTTGAAGACAATGAAGTCAGCTTTAATATGCTTTTTTAATTTAATTTTTTCGATTTTTTGTGCCCGGTAAAAGTATCAGCTTTAGTTTCGTTTAAAAAAAATGCAATTTTTTTCACAGAGAAATTTAGTTTTTCTTGAAAAAAAACGACAGTTTTCCGTAAAGCCGGCATCGTGCAGCGTATCGTGAAAACTACGAGGTTGAGAATATTTGTTCTAAGGCCTAAAAAGTTTTGTTTCTTTATCTTGGAGTTGGTAAATTTTTTTCAGATATTTTCCATCGATAGTTTTGGTTGATCGTCGACGATTAATCTAATTAATTTATTGCCATTACATTGAAACGAAGATGATGAAGGCTGTGGGTGGATCAATTAACTATTAATAATATTGTTTAAATTGACTAATAAATACATTTAAAAAACAAAAAGAGTTCAATGGTATACCCTAAACTAGAAAAAGAAGGACAACACAGGGTGCTTAATGCTTTTAGTCAAGGCGTAATTGAATTTGTTCGTCGTACTGATCAGACGGCATTTTCTTTTGATTTTTGAGAGCACTTGTCGCTAAATTTCGAATCTGCCGAAGTGCAATTACTTAATTTTTCTCGATCATCGTCATTTGATTCGGACGACGTACACATTCAATTATGTCCGTTTTTCTTGAAACGTTACTTTGAAACGAAGATATTTTCATTAACGGCGGGGTAAAGTTAATTCGGCGAAAAAAAGGCATGTTTTTAAGATTTTTTTTCCGGCGTAACGAATAGTGTTCATTTATTGAAAAATTTACATATAATAAAGTAACATTTGAACAACGTTCTCCTAAATTTGCATTGCAAAATATTCAAAATTGAGCGAGTGAAAATTAAACTCCGGAGGGGCCTCGAAAAAAGTTGGTTTGCGGTGTGCACCATAACTCGCAACAGAATCATTTGAAACAAAAAAATCAAAATGCATTTGTTAAAGGAGAAGTTTCTCGAGGTAATGACGGGAGGATTTTTTTTTTTCGATTTTTCGATTTTTCGTAGCACTTGGGAGCCAAAAAACTGATTTTTGCTAAAAAAATCGGCTAATTTGTTGTTGAAAAATTAGTAATTATTAAAAAAAACAAAAAAACTGGTGAATTATGTGAAGAAGTACTGTGCAAAATTTCAAAGCGATTGGTCCAGTAGATTTTGAGTTATCGTGCACACGGACTTCAAATATGACAAGTCTCAGAAAAACGGTTTGAAAAACGCAGAAGAGAAGAGAATGGCATGGAGCAATACACGCTCAAATACTCATAACTTCGTCAATTTTACTCCGATCGACTTGAAATTTTAACACAATATTCTTGATGCATTCATTTAAAAACTTTTTAAAAATGAAACAAAAATTTTAATACTTTACCCCGCCCTTAAAACATCTTCGTTTCAATGTAATGGAAATCAATTAGATTAATCGTCGACGATCAATAAAAGGTCAAAAAAAGCTGAAAAAAATTTAACTACTCCAAAATAACGATACAAAACTTTTTAGTCTTCAGGACAAATATTTTCAACCTCATAGTTTTCACGATACGCTGCACGATACCTGCCGTTTTTTTTTTTTTTTTTTTTTTTTTTCATGAAAAACTAAATTTCTCTGCGAACAAAAATTGCAATTTTTTTTAAACGAAACTAAAACTTACACTTTCCTTTTCGAAGACCATTTCACTGAATAGCGAGATTACTATTTTTCCAAAGTCCAGCTAACGACTTTTCAAGGTTCGAAAATCGTGAAAAACCGCAATTTTCAAAATGACGTACCGGGCACAAAAAAAATCGGAAAAATAAAATAAAAAAAGCAAATTGAAGCTGACTTTACTCTCTTCAAAACGCCGTTTGGTAAAGTGGTTTCCGATTTTTTTCGGTCGAGATATTTAATTTTATGTCCGGAAAGAAAAATCGGAGGGTGGCTCAAACTTTTGGCCAAGGGTGTTTATATTTATAAGTAAAGCATACGGGGGTTTCGAAGCGGAGAACGAAGCTGAAAAACGACTTCCGCGTCCGAATATTTCAGCGTGGGTGGGCCAACAACGGAAACCAGAAACGCCGCGAATTCTCAAATATTTGGATTTCCAGAGCTATTTTCGCTTCTTCACACCTCGTCCTTGCGATATTTTCGCGATCCTAGACTGCGAGAAGGCGGAGAAAAAAGACGAAAAAAATTACAACGAAGGTATTCCACGTTAGCTCCGTTTTACCGGAAGTTATACGATCGCAATTGCCGCGTTGAAAAATCGTCATCGTCGCTAAAACGTGCAGAGTTTAAATTTAAATCTTTGGATCCTGCGTGGCCTTGTGGCGGTTTGTTTTGAGTGCGCGAGATGGGCCCGGAGATTTGTGGGCTAAACGAGGTTCTTGAACCGGCTTTTGCATATATTATTTGTAGAGCCACTTCGCGGCTTAAACGAAAAAAAGAGAGGAAAGAAGGAGAACGAAAAAAAAAAGAAATTTTCTTCGCGGAGATTTTGTACGGTGACTGCGATCGGACGTAGTCGACTTGACGGCGAGCAAGGAATGCCGAAGAATTTCGATGATCTTCGATCACTGCGCAATTTCTTCGAGTCTCTTTCACGGTTCTGCAGAGCGAAAAAAGGACGCGAGGGGTCGAAAACGGACGAAGTTGAAGTTTGCGTCGTTGGAACGAGATGATGACTTTATTTTTTGTGAAAAAAAAAAAAATGTTTCGTGGACAATTTTCGATTGCTGGCATTTTTAACGTTTTCAAAGTTTTTTTTTCCCATTCATTATTCTCATTTTTTAACTATTTTGCGAGTATTGATTTTTGCAGGTATTTATTATGGTTTGAAAATATTATTTTTGGTTTTGGACATTATGCGGAAACGGATTGTGGTGCTTTTTTAAAATTATTATGATAAATCGGATTTTTGCCGATTTTTATTATTATGCTATAACTGATTTTTGGATATTTTTATTATTATGCAATAACTGATTTTTGCAGGTATTTATTATTGTGAGAAAATATTATTTTGTGGTATTGGACATTATGCGGAAACTGATCTTAGTGCTTTTCTTATTGTTATGATAAATCGGATTTTTGCAGATTTTTATCATTATGCTATAACCGATTTTTGGATATTTTTATCATACTGCAATAACTGATTTTTGCAGGTATTTATTATTGTGTGAAAATATTATTTTTTGATGTTGGACATTATGCGGGAACTGATTTTCGTGCTATTTTTATTATTATGGTAAATCGGATTTTTGCAGATTTTTATTATTACGCTATGACTGATTTTTGCAGGTATTTATTATTGTGTGAAAATCATATTTTGTGGTTTTGGACATTATGCGGAAACTGATCTTGGTGCTTTTTTTATTGTTATGATAAATCGGATTTTTGCAGATTTTCATTATCATGCTATAACTGATTTTTGGATATTTTTATCATTATGCAATAACTGATTTTTTGGACACTGATTATTGTGTGAACACTACATTTTCAAGACATTTTTTCTTACCATGTAAAAGTTAAGTTACAATGATTTTCATTATTCTTCTAAATGTGATTTTTCGACTTATTATCGTTATTTTTATGCAAATATTATTTATTGTTTATATTATTATATTATATTGTATTATTTGTTTATAAACGAATTGTTGCCAATGTTTTTTTATTATCGAAAAACGAATATTTGCAGATTTTGTATTAGTATGAAATGATTGATTACTGAGATTCTTATTTTTGTGTAAACTTAATTTTTATAGATTTTTTCAACGTCATTAAATAATTTTATTATCGTTCAAAACGCGATTTCTGGAGATATTTGTCATTACGTAAGAATTAATTACTGCAAATCTTTTTGTTTATGCCAACTTTGTGCCAAATTTTTGATATTATGATTTTCACAGATTTTCACTATTACGTAAGAATTGAGTTTTGCCTACGTCTCATAAAAATCAAAAAACACGAACAAAAAAATGACAAAATTATTATGACTAAAATTATAATCCAAATAGAAAGAATTTTTTTCTCCAAAAACGAATCCTTTCTTATATTTCATCATTATAAAAAAACGTAATTTCCCAAAAATTTTATTATTATTCAAAAACGTAATTTTTTACATTTAAAAAATATTATTCAAAACCTTATATCAGCAGTATTCCAAAATTATTTTTCGAACCCTGACTTTTCCGAAGTTTCCCTACTACCCGAAAATCCAAGTTTTCTCACCTCTCACAAAAATCCAAAAACCCTTATCTAAACCTCCGCCTACGTCTCATAAAAATCTGAAAACCCTCCAATGTTTTTTATCATTTAGCAATTCAAAAAAATTACTTATCGAAATTTCGTTGTCCAAAGACGACAAAATGATTATAACTCAAATTATAATCCAAATAGACGGAACATTTTTTTTTTCCAAAAACGAATCCGTGCTTATATTTCATTATTACAAAAAAACGTACTTTCCCACAATTTTTATTATTATTCAATAACGTAATATTCCATATTTCAAAATTATTATTCAAAACCTTATATCAGCAGTATTCAAAAATGATTATTCGAACCCGCACTATTCCAAATTTTCCCTACTACCCAAAAATCCAATTATTCTCATCTCCCACAAAAATCCGAAAATCCCTATTTTCACCTGTTTCTCATCACTTATAACATTTCTCTTATTTATCAAAATTACTCAGCCCCAAAAACGAAGAAAAAAAAGAGTTTCACAGTTCTCCAGGACCGCCGCAATCTCGTCGTAAATAAAAACACATTCGTTTTGTATTCAATGATAATTCGTTTATTTATTCTAAAAAGTGTATGGCGACGATATGGTGGGGTCGTGTCGATGGACGAGGATCGTTTTATTCTTCCTTTCCTTTTTCTTCGATCTTTTTTCCTTATTTTTTTTTCCGGCGTAATCGGCCAGGAATGGGGTCGATAGGACGGGGAAGGGGGCATAGGCACGTGGCACGAGAGGAGTGTGTGTCCGTCGCAAATTTGAGGTGACACTTGCTTCTTTTTTTTTTCTCTTCCCGACGAGAGACGATCGGCTCCGCGAGAGCTCACAAACGATTATCACAAGGTAGCATCCGCGATCTCCCTATACATTTTGGTTACAATAAAAGAGAAGAAAAAAAAAGAAAAAAAAATAATGAGGCTTTCTCTCTCTCTCTCTCTCTCATTCGAGGTTTGAAACGGTGACATCGATGTGTGCATACGTGTCTTTCGCATCCATTCATTCGATCTCTTCGATTACAATATCGCGCTCTCTCTCTCTCTCTCTTATTTGCCTCGAGGTAAGTGACCAAGGTACGCAATAAATATCAATCTTTTTCACATTCTTCTCGGCAAAATTCAAACTCTCGCTCAAACTCTTATTACAAAAAAAAAGAAAAAAAAAAACTTTTCTTTCTTCATTCTAATCGAAATACTTGCCTAAACTTAATAGTTTCAGTCTATGAGATTAAATACAGTGTCGAAAAAAAAAAAAAAAAAAAAAAAACAATGGCAGTGTCGGAGACTCTTCGGTGAATGCTCAAGGGCGCGCGGGAATTTTTTCTTTCCCTTCGGTTACTTTTTTTTTCGACTTGACAAATTTTCGCTTCTCCTCAAAAGTATGTGTGTGTGTCGTTTTCGCCAATTAATATTATTTATTTTTCCCCGCGTCGGAGAAAGCTGGAGACGAAGGGATAGGGAAAGCGGGACCTTAAGGTGGAGATCGCAACGGTATTCTCTGCGCAGATAGTCGTTTCTTCCTTTTTGTTTGAATCTAAACATATAGAAAAATTGATGATCAAATGATCCATCATTAAAACTTCATAAAGTAGATTTTTCAATTTTTTTGATCTGGCGTGAGTGATGAAGATTATTTTGTCGGTTCCCAACTTTTTTGAATTTCTACCGAAAAATGTTGAACTCAACAAGGAAAGTCAAGAATTTAATTTGTACATTTGATATATGTACTTGGATGCTTTAATTCTAGTATGTTTTTCAATATTTAAAAAAACGATTAATAACGAATACAATTATTACTCATATTGTTATCATATGCAAATTATATCAATAATAATAATAACTTCTTGCTTTTTAAATGTTGAAAAACATACTGGAGAAATGTTATTCAATATTGAAGAGAAAGGGCAAAAATTATTATTGTTATAATTGCTAATATTACTAAAAAAAACATTTATTTGAACAAAAAATAAGATATTTCAAAAGAGGTAAGAAATTATTATTGTTATTATTATAATATTTTATTATAATAATAATAAAAATAATAACTTGTTGTTATATATACGATAATAATAACTAATTATTATTATTATTATTGTCGTTGTTATATAATAATAATAATGACGATAATATAACAAAAATAATTTCTTACTATTGTTTCAAATATCGAAAGACATACTAGAGTTAAAACATCCAAGTGTAGAAATTTGCTTCTTGACATTTCTTGTAGAGTTCGAGGTTTGTCTATAAAAATCTAAGGAAAATTTAAAACAATAAAATGGCCTCCATTATTTTTTTATGGTCTTAGAAATGATGCAGACTGATTTTATTGAGGAAAATTTTGCTTGTGTGTTTTTCAACATTGCAAAAAAGAAGAAATGATTATATATACATACATACATGCGTATATATATATATATATATATATATATATATATATATGTATACATAGATATATGTGTGTATATATATATATATATATATATATATATAGGACACCCTGTATATGATTTTCGTTTTTAACCGCGTTAACAGCCCTCTCTCTTTTTTCTCTCTGTCTCCGTAATCTTTAATGCTCATCACCTCGAATCACCTTCCAAATTCATTGTCATTTCGGTCAGCCAACCGTGCATGGGCCGAGGAAGCGCCGCAGAAAGGACCTGGAGACTGGGATTGGAGGGGAATGGGGAGGAGTTCGTTCTCCCGACGTTGAGTTTCCGCGGTTCGTCGCGTCGTCACCTCCCGCACCGCTCGCAGCATTGCGGAAATACGGAGCGGCCGCCGCCCCCGGCTGCACCACGTCCCGGAAGTACATATTTCGAACCAGCAGGATGTCGCTAATACTGACTTTAGGTACCGTAACGCAGTGTCCAGAACGTATTATGAACTGGGTAAGCAAAAAGAGAGAAAAAAAATTGCAAAAAAAAAATAGGAAGCTAAACAGAGAAAAAATGAGAATGGCGATGCACGCGCACTTTTTTTTCGCGTGTTTGTTGACATAATGCTATAATTGTTTGAATGAACGAGCCAATTGCTCGCGTCGACGTGCGCGACTATTGTGCTTGACAATTGAGCGAAAATAATCTCTCTGTCTCTTTTTCTCTCTCGCCAATTTCTCTTTACTTATCTTTTTTTTTTGTTCTTTTACCTTCGTCGATGCATAATTCCGCAGCATTATTATTGTCATCGTTATTATGTTTCACATCACGCAGAACGTTGTTTCTTTTTTCGTAGAAATAATTATCGTTCCATAGAATAATTATTTCTATGGAAATAATAATAGAAAAAAAAAGAATTTATTCTCGACGAAAAAACTGTTGCTATGAGAAAGACCATAACAAAATTATTGAAAAATCTACATTTTTATATAAATTTGTAAATTCCTTTGTATAAATTATTTTTGTGGCATTCCATAATTTTGTATAATTTATATATATATGAATTATTTATGTGGAAAAAAATTTATCAATTTTATAAAAAATTGTCACACTATTGAAATTTTCCTAAAATAAAAAATCGAATAATCTTTCCCCACAAAAATAGTCCATGTATATACACATAAAATCAAATTTACTTTAAACATTTTCAAATATTAGAGTTTCTAAGGATTTTGGGTTATAGAAAATTTTTAAAAATTTGATAATTTTTTACAAGATCGAGAAATATTTTTCCACATAAATAATTTATATATATATATATATATATATAAATTATTTATGTGGAAAAATATTTCTCGATCTTGTAAAAAATTATCAAATTTTTAAAAATTTCGAAAAAATATAGAAATATTTTTCCACATAAATAATTTATATATATATATATATATATATATATATATATATATATAAATTATTTATGTGGAAAAATATTTCTCGATCTTGTAAAAAATTATCAAATTTTTAAAAATTTTCTATAACCCAAAATCCTTAGAAACTCTAATATTTGAAAATGTTTAAAGTAAATTTGATTTTATGTGTCTATACATGGACTATTTTTGTGGGGAAAGATTATTCGATTTTTTATTTTAGGAAAATTTCAAGAGTTTGACAATTTTTTATAAAATTAACAAATTTTTTCCCACAAAAATAATATATGTATATACACATAAAATAAAATGGACTTTGAATTTTTTTTAAAGATGTCCAAATACTACATTTTTTCAATTTTCACAAGATTTAAAAAAATGATTTTGTCATAGAAACAATTGTGTATACATATACCTATATGACGAGAGAAAGAGAGTGCGAGAAATATGGATTGATGCAAAATGGAAAAAAAAACGAGCTATGGCCCGTTCACCGTTGCATTGGAGTGTCCTCTCGCGATCTCGTCTCCGTCGAGGCGAGAACGGAAAGCGAACAGAACAATTTTTGCTTTCAGTTCGAAAATGGAAGAAAAAAAATCGAAAACAAAAAAAAAAAACCTCAATGGAATCCCGTGGTGACGGTGGTGAGGGCGTGACAAGGAGCTGTGTGTTCCGGTACCTAAAAGATCGTTCCGCACGCCCGAAAGCTCAAACGCACACTTCGTTTTTTTTTCTTCTTTCTCTCTTTTCTTCTCGTTGCTTTTTTTTTTCTTTCGTTTCTCTATGCACACTCGGTTTATACATAATATCAGGCATATACGCGGCGTACGTGCGAAGCTCGCGCGCACGGTCTCAGCCGTACGCAATAAATAAATCTTTTTTTTCTTTTTCCTTTCTTTTTCATAATAAATAGTTCTACTAGAGATAGGCTGAGTTTGTGCGCTGCTGTGTATGTGTGTGTGTGCGCGTGTGTGTGTGTGTGTGTGTGTGTGAGCTTATTCGCGAGAAGGAAGATTCGCGATACGTTGATACATCCGACTTATCTTCTCGTTCATCAACAACGTACTCTGTAATGTCGATGCACATTTTTGTTACGAGTGTCGTTGCTCTCGAGAGTATTAATCGTGCTATGCATGCATGCATATATATATATATATATATATATATATATATATTGATACAGAGTGACAATAAGCCAAAAATATAATTTTTAATGGTTTTTCGAATCCTCTTAGAAAATTAATATAGCACATTTTTGTAACGATTAGTATTTGCCAGAAAAATTGAGCATTGTAGAAAAAGTATCTAAATTCCATTTTTCTTACAGGGGAATAAAGATAATTAAATTCGGAAAACGAAGTACTCCCGTAAAACTTTTTTTGTGTATCCTGTCATCAAGAAAAAAATAATCGAAGATGCGTTTTTAAGGGGGAGATCCTTTTAGAACGTAAAGAAGAGCTTATGGGTGAAAGTGAACTCCACGTGGAAGGTGAAGAAATACTTTATGGTCCCGGAATCGCAGATAACTCGGTAGGGTATTCTCACGAAATCGTTGAGTCTTGAAACTTCAAACGCGTTTTTCTGATAACCACTTTTTGCAATCTTCGTAGGAGATAACTCAAAAAGTATACGATCGATTATTTTGAAATTTCACCGACTTTTGAATAACGTCATTAGCGTCTATGTGAACCTAAAGTTCGGCGAAATTTTCCTTTGAAAAAGACTTTTTCATTGAAAAATAGTACAGTAAAAGTTTCATGAAAAGTAAAAGGTTTTTTTTCAAACGCGCAGCATTTTTTGAATTTTTATTTTTCTTTGGATTTTTGAGGTTCACACAGAGCGTGTGGGTCTTGGAAATGTAACATGTCTTGGCTGCATTGTTTCAGACCAATGCACCAGCCGCCAGGCAGTACGCCGTGGAACGACTCTGGAGCCAGAGTCGTACAGCCGCTATTTGTAAAAATAAAAAAAAAACTTTTTTTCGAATACAAATATGTAATGAATAATAACATTTCAATTATGTAGAATAAATAGTTTCGAGACAGAAAAATCTTGAAAATTCGCTTATTCTTGTCTGCTTAAAAGGATCTCCCCCCTTAAAGTGGATTAATGAAATTAAATTCCATTAAAAAATAAAATCTTTTTTAGGAGTTTTTCGGAATGTAATTATCTTCATTTCGCTGAACTGAAAATGGAATGTTGATTTTTTCCAAAATGCTCAACTTTTTTCTGGCAAATACTACATATCACAAAAATGCGTTGTATTTTTTTCGGAGAGGACTCGAAAAGTAATTAAATGTTGTATTTATCTCGGTATCGAAATTTCCGCGCCAGACCCTTAGAAACAAATGGTCGTCGTTCAAATGTCACCCTCGATGTAAATATACAATGTGTCCGTCTTATCTCTGCCATCCGAAATAACTCGGTAATTATCGACGTTACAAAAAAACGTTCCAGACAAAAGTTGTACGTTGTGAAGGGGGCCATCAAATGCGACCAATTTTTTGTTTTACATTCTTTTTTAACCATCCTGTGGAGCACCTCAAGCCGCATAAAAAACAGGGATCAAAATCTTCAGGGTCATTCAAGGTCACCTATTTAGATTTGCGTCATCGATACTGACCTTGAATCGCCTTGAACAACTTTGATCCCCGAATGTTTTTTGTGCGAATTAAGGTGCTCCACAAGATGGTTGAAAAAAATGTACCATTTCATTTAAAAAAGTGGAGGTGACCTTCACTGTGCGTCATGGCCGCCACCGAAATAAAAAGAAATTGGTCGCATTTTATGGTCCCCTTTACACCGGACAACTTTTGTCTGAAACATTTTTTTGTGATGTCGATAATTACCGAGTTATTTCCGGTGGCAGAGATAAGAGGGACACCCCGTATATATATATATATATATATATATATATATATATATATATATATATATATATATATATATATATATTAGGGTGGCCCTTGATATGGGTAAAAAAAATCTACGCGAAGCCTCAGCTATGTCCGTTAAGAGGAAGGCGTGCCTGTAAGCATGAACTTAAATTTAAATATCAATTTTTCTTCATGATTGGAGAAATTTCGATTTTTCAAATCTAGTTTATTTGTCAATTTTTTTTTTACTTTCCGAAGCTATTGTATATTGGTATTCAATATACAGATCAAACAATAAGGTCCTCCATACTAGATTTGATGAGCGTTCAGTTTTACCATCCTATTATTTTGGAACAATAGTTCGATTTAGCTGCTGTCGAACACTTTTAATCACATCAAAATCAAACTTTAAATTTGCATCTTTTCAGAAAAATCTATTAAGTACAAAAGATATAAATTCACGATAAGCCATTCACATTGAACTTCCGGATTGGCCAGAATTGTTTTTTTTTTTTAATTTTGTTAGAAATATTCCTTGCGTGCTGAGATACAAACATAATGATATTTCACTGAGATCAGACTTCCAGTGCTGTGGATAAAAAATGTATTTGAAAATTAGTTTCGCAAAAATGCATAGGGACATTTTAAACTTGGCAGGATTTTAAACTTGGCGAGCTTGTTCGTTTTATTGAACACAAAGAAATTATTTATTCGCACAAGTCATCCAATTGGTCGGAAAAAACATAATATTTAAAAAATGTACACTTAAGATATCGATACTAGTTCGTTCAGTACGAATTTATGTATTTAAACCACAGAAATAACGTGTTGAAAGATTGACAAATAAACTAGATTTAAAAAATCAAAATTTCTCCAATCATGAAGAAAAATTGATATTTAAATTTAAGTTCATGCTTACAGGTGCACCTTCCTCTTAACGGACATAGCTGGTGCTTCGCGTAGATTTTTTTTTTTTTTTTACTCATATCAAGGGCCACCCTAATATATAAATATATATATATACAGGTCACCTATTTAGATTTGTGTCATCGATACTGACCTTGAATGACCTTGAACGACTTTGACATCCTAATATTTTTTATGCGACTTGAGGTGCTCCACAAGATGGTTGAAAAAAATGTACCATTTCTTTAAAAAAGTGGAGGTGACCTTCACTGTGTGCCATGGCCGCCAGCGAAATAAAAAGAAATTGGTCGCATTTTATGGTCCCCTTTACACCGTACAACTTTTGTCTGGAACATTTTTTTGTGATGTCGATAATTACCGAGTTATTTCCGGTGGCAGAGATAAGAGGGACACTCCATATATATATATATATATATGTGCATACAACAGCACGAGAAAATATGGCGATCGGTACGATCTCTTTCCCCTTCGATGAACGATCGCGCATCAATGAATTCGTAATACGCTAATATATACACAAGTTTTACAACAAACGCCTGGTGTGATCCTCGTTACTTTTTTTTTCTTCTTTTTTTCTTCCTACGAAATTACACTCCGTGTAAGATAAAAAAAAAAAAAAAAAACATATTCCGTCTCACATGGCGAGTCCCTCGTACGTTTGTCCGGTTGGCCGATGATCTCGCTCGTATTCGAGTGGCGAAATGGCGGCTTTAGCAGCGATCGCGCGTGTGTAATCCTCGGTCGTTTGTGGCGGTATGGTGTCCATGGTAGGTACGAGGGTACTGTATTCCCCGTAGTAATTGGGGGTCGTATCGTTGTCATCCTGTGCGAATGTCGATTCGTCGGACTTGACCTCGTCGCTGGCCTCGCCGGACCAGTCGTTAGCGAGAGAGGTGACGATCGAGCGATCCTCGACGGACGATCGAGGCTCATCAACGGAGGTGCTGTACGTGCTGGCAGTCGTCGATGTTTTGTCGAAGAACGTCTCGGGGATGTCGTCAATGTCGAGGGTCTTGTCACTCAGGAGGCTGATACCATGCTCGCGGATGTCCTTGGCGGACAGTCCCGTGACGGAGTTTCTTATTGCCGGAAGTGTACTCTTGGATCTCATTGGCCACCATGAGGAGACTTCCGTTGGCAGAGCTGTGGCGGAAGTCGTTGGGTACCAGGTGGAGGGCAAGGTGACGGCGAGGCTGCTGCTGACGTTGGAGGCTGTCGTCCTCGTTGGTCTTCCGGTGATGCGTTTCTTGGCCGACGAGGATCTCTGCCTCGCCGAGTTTGGTCTCTTCTTCCGGTTGACGGGGCTCTCCGCTCTGGGATTGCCATCCCCGTTGGACGCATCCTCGGTTTTTCTGGCTCTCGTTTCTTTTCGCCTTTTCGACAGCTGCTTGGTCCCGGCGCTCTTGGCAGGCCCGTCTATTCGCGACTTTCGTTTCTTTGCGGGCGCGTCCAACGCCTGTTTCCTGCACAACTCCTCGCTCGCTTCACCCTCGCAGGATCTCTTGGACTCGGGACCACCGGATATATCTCCCGGTGGACTCTGCGACTTGTTCGCCACTGCGCCGTTCGCTCTTCCGTGGCTGTTCTCCAAAATGGCGCAATGAGGACCGGGCTTCTCGCCGTCCGCGCAGCGGCGCTTCCACTTTTTTCTCTTCTTTCGCTTGCGACAGCGAAACTTGTCACGGCCGTCCTTCTCCTGTGGCGGCAAGGTCGGGCATATCGGCTGCTGCTGCTGCTGCGGCGGTGGTGACTGCGCCTGATGCTTGTTGCGATTATTGTTGTGATGCTGATGATGATGATGATTGGAATTGTGATGATGGCGGACGGCGTGCTGGGCGCCGAGCATGCGAGCCTGCAGGGCCTCGACGCGCTCAGCGGGCGCCACCTGCGTCAACACCCTCGCGTAGGCTGACAACCTGCCGAGGTTGTGACCACGGGCCTGCACACGGCGCGGCTGACCACGGCGGTTCAGGCCCAGGTAGAGACTCTTCTTCGGCGTCGACCAACGCACCGAGCTGTACGTGTTGTAATTGTGCTGCTCCAATGTCTCGTTGAACACGCACTCCTCCGTGTACTCCCGCTGAAACACCAAACAACAATCGCCACGTCGATTATTCGGATATTTTCGACTGTTGAATGATCACCGATTGGGCAATTTTTCGGGCTCGGGTGAGTCCCCGGGAAAAAAAAGTTCATGTCTGAGTGGATATGTTCATATATGTTTCAGATATTGTCACACATTTATCAGATATATTTATATCTGACATTCTACAGTATCATATGTGATTAGGTCTGATCATATTCCACATCACATATGCATATGGAAGACTATATCTGATCAAATACAGTATGTGGCCTGACCATATATGAACATATCTGTTTATATCTGGCTAAGTGTCAAGGCGAGTTGGTACCGTAAATTCGTATCTGAACATACATGATGTGATATGTGAACGTATCTGTTCGTATAAGATCATATCCGATGAAATACGGCACCAGACTCCGCTATATAGATCTCATATGTGTTTTTATCTGGTCCGGTACCAAGGCGAGTTGGCAGCGTGAAACCATATCTGAACATGTATGATGTGATATATGAGCAGGCACGTTCATATAAAATTTTATCTCATCAGATACGATACCAAAGCTGGAAAATATACGAAGACTTATACACTCATACCTTGTCGTATATGCAGTTCAGTTGTTCACACGTGAAAAGATCAGAATGCATGAAACGATATATGAGGATATGAGACGATATCCGATCAGATATGGCACCTCACCTGACTGTATTATATGTGATCATGTGAGTTACTATAATATTATTAATTATTAACACGTCAAGCGATGACGTGTTAATAACCCCGCTCTATATATGTAAACATTTTAATATCTTCGTATGGCTGCACTAGCAAGATTTGATCTGTCTCAACAGGGTAAGATTTGCTCTGATATAGTCGGAGTCATACCTGGTCTGATGGTTCAGATAAACTATGATTCTATCATATGGGCAGGTCTATTGTTTATAGATGTCCAGGTCTACTGGGATCCACGGTATTTTATTATTATACGAACAGACAGATCTGGCCCAATAAAATCAGATCTGGTCCAGCAAGATCAGATCTTGCCTGGGGATTGGATCTGGTCACACCTGCTGCGATGTGGACGGGTCTGCTCTCAAAATTATCAAAATGGCTCTGATGTGATCATACATGCTCAGATATAAGCATACATGATCTGTCATGACACTACATGAACAGATATTGCCAATTTTCTTGTTTGATCATATCTGATTCTACAGATATGATTCAGATATATTCAGATATGAACTTTTTTTTTCCCTGGTCGGACGGGGATGAGGGGATTTTTCGTTGTTGCGATGAACGAATGGGTGGCGAGGTGATGGAAAAGGACGGTGGATGGGTCCAGGGTGTATTGGGTACAAGTAAATAAGTGAATAAATGAGTAAATGAGTAAACGAGTAAATGAATAAATGAACGAATGAACAAATAAATAACGAATAAAGTTTCGAAAAGCCCATACCGCTTTTTTTCCTTGACATTTTGTATACTTATGTATTTTGACTCGCTGAACACGAAAATGACAATTAGAATTGGCGCGAATTTGATTTTCAAGATAAAAACTGAAAAAACAAAACGCATTTGTATAGTTTCTTATTTTATTTTAACGAATTTTGATCGTAGAGGAAAATGTCTTCTACGAAAGTTGTAGCCCATCAAAAGACTGATGATTTATGTTCTGTGTAAATTTTGTCTTTCATCATTATTTTCTAAGAAAATGGGATAATAGTCCAATAAGTATATTTTGCTAAACTCCATTAGTTTCGATATTATCTACTTCCGCACTTTACTGCATATGGGCCCAAATAAACCCCAATAAAAAGAACACAAAAAGGAATCAAAACAAACCCAAACAAACTGGGGTATGTTGAATTATGAGGTGTGTAGTTAAGGGGTTACCCCCACTTGCGATTTTGAAAAAAATCGATTTTCTTTTTATTGCATTTTTTTGAAGTATCAGTATCTGACAATATGTCCTGAAAATTTTAAGTCGATCCGAACAAAATTGACTGAGATATGAGCGTTGAAAGAGAAGAATCCGTTGTGTAAACGACCGGAAATTGAAACTTTAACCGCGTTTTTCTCAAAATGGCATTTCTGAAGTCGATGACCAAGATTACTCGAACACTAATGAACCGATCGTCTTGAAATTTTGAAGGCTTATTTAATAGATAAAAATGTAGTCTTTAATCGTTCCATTTTTTTTTCGTTAAAATCGAACCATTAACTTTGACTGTCCGCCATTTTGTGAAAAATGAATATTTTTTAAAATCCTTCGATCAAAGACTAGTTTATACTTATATTTGACTAAATCCATCCGCATTTTTTTTCAGATGATCCACTTCGCCGCAATGTTGGTCACCGCAAACCGTGTATATAAAAATATTATTTCATAGACGGCCATTTGCCACTAAACAAAGTAATATTTTTCAATAAAAAAAATTACTGAAAGTTCTTCAAGATGTGTTCTTTAAGATCGTATATTGATCGATTAAAAAAGTTTTGTGGTTTTCTTTAAAAAAAATCATGAAAAAGGCCTTTTTGCGCTACAAGTGGGGGTAACGCCTTAACTGGGGTGGGCGCAGGGCACCTCGAATGGGTGTGTGGAATCGCGGGGTGCGTAGAACACTGGGGTGGGAGGCGGACACCTCGGATGGGTACGTGGAATCGTGGGATTCGTAGAATACTGGGGTGGGAGGCGGACAGCTCGGATGGGCTCGTGGAATCGTGGGGTGCGTAGAACACTGGGGTGGGTTTGTAGGGCACCTTGAATAACATCGAAACTAATAGAGTTTAGCAAAATATACTTATTGCAGTATTATCCCATTTTCTTGGAAAATAATGATTTAAGACAAAACTTGCATAGAACATAAATTATCAATCTTTTGATGGGCTACAACTTTCATAGAAGACATTTTCCTCTACGATCAACATTTCTTGAAATAGAATTTAAAAAACTAAAAAAATCCACTTTTTTCAGTTTTTATCTTGCAAATACAATTTGCGCCAATTTTAATTATCATATTCGTGTTCAGCGAGTTAAAATACATCAGTATACAACATTTCAAAGAAAAAAGCGGTATGGGCTTTTCGGAACTACACCCTAAGTAACTATAAAAACTGATGAATAAGTGAAAAAACAATTAACAGATACATGACTATCTATATAGACATATCCACTTCCAATTGAATTAGTTAATATTTACACGCGATCGAAACAAAAATTGCTAAAAATTAATAAGCTACAGACAAAGCGCCCCTTACAGTTTTCTCATGCATACAGATTGAAATTTACCGCTTTACAGACAAAATATGCCTCATTGTTTGTTAATTACTCTTAATGACTTAATTTAGTCATTTGATGGTTTCCATTTTTTATATTTATTGCTTGTTGAAATTAATAACGAACTGCAAAAACCATTTATGAAAATGAGAAAATCACAGAGAACCCATGATTAATCGTCAATTTTTGTTTTTTTCTTAATTTCTTTAGTCGTTTGTGGTCGTTCGTTTTTTTTTTTGGCACTAAGATCAATATGTAATTTTAATGAACCAGATAGCGTACAATTGGGTACGAGAAAATAAGTGAATAAATTGATAAATGCATAAATGAATAAGTGAAGGAATAAATGACTGATTACGTAAATAAAAGAATAAATGAACAAATAAATAAATATAAAAACTGATCAATAAGTAAAAATAAAATAAACAGATACATGACTATCTATATAGACATATCCACTTCTAATTGATTTAGTTGATATTTACAAACGATCGGAACAAAGATTTCGAAAAATTACCAAGCTACAGACAAAGCACCCCTTACAGTTTTATCATACGTACAGATTGAAATTTACCGATTTACAGGAAAAATATGCTCATTGTTTGTCAATTACTCTTATTTACTTTATTTGGTCGGTTGATGGAAGTTTTTGTTCCATTTTTGATATTTATTGCTAGTTGAAAATCATCACGAACTGCAAAAATCATTTATGAAAATGAAATAATCACACAGAACTCATGATTATTCGTCAATTTTTGTTTCTTTGTTTTTTTTTTGTTAATTTCTTTATTCGTTTCTTCTCGTTCGTTTTTTTTTTGGCAATAAGATCAATAAGTAATTGCAATGAACTGGATAGCGTAATGCCAATCAGTCTAAATCCTTTTCCAGACTTCAAGCCGTGTTTGTGTGAAAGGTTGATCGAAATCAAATCAGTAGTTCTCGAGTTATGGACGAACAAACATGCGGGCCCCACCGTTTTATTATATATATATACACATGTATAGAAAGTGATATGTTATTTCGATTGAATGTAACAATAAAGAAACTCGTATATATATATATATATATATATATATATATATATATATATATATATATATATAATATATAATATAATATATATATATATATATATATATATATATATATATATATATATATATATATATATATATATATATATATATATATATATATATATATATATAATAGGTATTATATCACGATTGCACGCAACTTCCTCGAAGCCATAGAACGCAGCAGGTATTCTCTCTATTTCTCTCTCTCTCTCTCTTTCTCTCTCTTCTCGGCGGTAATTGCCCAACTAAACTGTACACGAGTATCATCCACTTCCTCTCGGATGTATACTCGTGTACGTATCGTTAGTTCCTAATTGCGCGTTTCGTTCGATGTACCAAGTGCCCGTCTGCTTGGACGGTCGAGACCCTCGTATATAACACCGAAACTCGAGACGGCGAATTTCACTCGCTTATTTCTCTCTCTCTCTCTTTCTCTCTTTCTTCCTTTCTCAGAACCCCGCCGATATTAGTATCAGCGGAAAGATTTATATCGGAGAATCGAGGGAATCGAGATTTGGTCGCGGATAAGGTTAAGATGTGAACGAGGAGCCGAAATTCTCGATTGGCTGAAATTATTGAGCAAGGCGGACATTTTTGAAGATGTTGACCAAAAAATTGGTATTTTTTTCCTATCTCTTTCTCTCTTTTGCTTTCTAATTTTAATTTTGGCAATCTTCTCTCTTTCTCTCTCTCTCTCTCTCTCTCTCTCTCTCGCTGTCTTTCTTATATAATTTCCGCAATTTTATAATCGCAAATATTTCTAAGACATCATAAATAAATAATGAATCAATCTCTCTCTCTCTCTCTCTCTCTCTCTCTCTCTCTCTCTCTCTCTCTCTCTCTAATTTTATTTTAATTATTGTCTGCAATATTTCTAGGACTATAATAAAAACCCCCTCCCCTATCACTCTCTCTCATTTTATTCTTTTATTTTTTGCAAATTTCTCTCGCCAATGTAATTTACGCAATTTCATTGTCTCAAATATTTCTAAGACCAGAATAAACTCTCCCTCGTTGCTCTCTCTCACTTCCCTCATACCCAACAAAAATACTTATTCATAAACCCTTCCGACTAACAATAGCAACAATCAGTATTTTTTCTGCCGTCTTTTTAAATTTCACATAAGCTCAAGATTATCAGCGAAACGTTTTAATTCCTCGCACCCTTTTATCCTAATTGTCGAAGTGGTACGATAATGTGGTGTGATATGGTTTTCTTTTTGCACTGCTTCGTCCCAAAGGGTCGCCAGTGATTTTAGCGGTGCATCGTGGGTATCGGAGTTCAGAGAGTGGTGCGATAGATGCAGCTAAATCAGCATCGACTCGATGCACAGGACACCCTTATAGTTCGCGAACCGAGGCACGTACCTTCCTAACGAGCCTCTTCCTCTGTCACACGAGAGAGCTGACCCGGCCAATTCAACGTCGCTCGTACTCCCGCGATACTGGCCAGTCGAGCGTACTCCTATCTCTCTCCCTCTCTCTCTCTCTCTCTCTCTCTCTCTGTCTCTCTCTTTCTCTCTCGAATATGCTTACGCATTAGCTAATTGCAAACGGTTGATACTAATCTTTGCGTTTTCCCTCCAATTTCAATCATCTACCGTACGATAATCGATCTTTGATTGATGACTTGATCATCGAGGTCGTCAAAAAAGATGGTACGGATCATTCTGTATTAAAAAGGAAGAAAATACCTAATAATCGATATTTTTATCTGTATTTTTATTTCTATGAAAAATGATGAATTTATTTATCGCTAAAAGGAAATATATGCGTGTCCATGGGTTCTTCTATCTATGCCTTAACTAATTATGGATTTGGTGCAATCATATTTCTATTTGTCTACTGATTAATTGTGAATTTAATTCCATGTTTCATTTTATTTTTCTTCTATTTAATGCTGAATTTATTGAAAGTTTATTTTCACTTTGCTATTAGTGCTTAGGCTGTTCGCGCTGCCTAGATCTCCCCTAATTATATGTCATTTATATTTCATAAATTTCAATAGTCTATTTTGGATTTGAAGATATCCGTACTTTTATTTCTCCATCATTTAATTGTGGATTTGATGACATTGGATTTCCATTTTTTTTAATTTGTATTTTTATTATTAGAAAAGAATGGAGAATTTATTGATAGCCAAATGGCTTCTAATAAGCCCTTCTTTTTGTCGATTAACTAAGTGCGAATTTAGTGAAATGAGAATACTAATTGTCTACTAATTAATTGTGCATTCGATTCATTTTCTCATCTAATCGTCCTATTCATGGATGTTGTATTTAAAGAATGTTGATTTTGATTGTCTAAAAAAGTGTGATTTTAATAAAATTTCATATCCATTTTTCCCATACTTAATTGTGGACTGAATAAAAATCTAATCCTGCTTTCCTATTGATTAATGGTGGATTCAATCAATGAATTCACCATGAAGGATTTTTTTCTTACTCTTCGGCCGAAGATGTAAAAAATTGCCATAGCTAATTCAAAGTTGAAAAAGAAAAAAACTATTGTCGATCAAGAAAGATCTCTTTATAGTCGCCTCGTGTTTTCGTTATATGCTGGCACTCCATTTGGCGAATCGCTTGAATCTCTTCGGTTCAATATGAGGGTCAAAGTCAAGTGTTGATGATCGACCTACCGAGAACGTTAATATATCGCAAACTCGTTACAATATATCGCCCCCGCGTTCTCGTATGTAAGGCACGTGAACTGCGCGAGGCTACAAAAGCTTTACGATCGGCGCGTTCGCTCTTGCATGCTCAACAGAATTGCCAATTGCCGAAGCGTTTATAAATTCGGGAGAATAATACGCTGTGAAAGAAAGAAAGTGAGAGGGAGCCAGGCGATGAAATGGAAAGGGCGGGGAGGGAGGGAGGGAGGGAGGGGGGGGGAGAGAGAGAGTGAGAGAGCGTGAGAGAGAGAGAGAGAGAGAGAGAGAGAGAGAGTGAGAGAGCGTGAGAGAGAGAGAGAGAGAGAGAGAGAGAGAGAGAGAGAGAGAGAGAGAGAGAGAGAGAGAGAGAGAGAGA
>OZ023314.1:3603123-3636601 GCA_964007375.1 Ophion obscuratus | reverse complement strand
TGAGGTGAGTGAGTGAGGTGAGTGAGTGAGGTGAGTGAGTGAGGTGAGTGAGTGAGTGAGTGAGGTGAGTGAGTGAGTTAGTTAGTGAGTTAGTGAGTGAGTTAGTTAGTGAGTTAGTGAGTGAGTGAGTGAGTGAGTGAGTGAGTGAGTGAGTAGTGAGTGAGTGAGTGAGTGAGTGAGTGAGTGAGTGAGGGAGTGAGGAGTGAGGGAGTGAGTGAGTGAGTGTAAGTGAGTGAGTGTGAGTGAGTGAGTGAGTGAGTGAGTGAGTGAGTGAGTGAGTGAGTGAGTGAGTGAGTGAGTGAGTGAGTGAGTGAGTGAGTGAGTGAGTGAGTGAGTGAGGGTGAGTGAGTGTGAGTGAGTGAGTGTAAGTGAGTGAGTGATTGAGTGAGTGAGTGAGTGTAAGTGAGTGAGTGATTGAGTGAGTGATTGAGTGATTGAGTGAGTGAGTGAGTGAGTGAGTGAGTGAGTGAGTGAGTGAGTGAGTGAGTGAGTGAGTGAGTGAGTGAGTGAGTGAGTGAGTGAGTGAGTGAGTGAGTGAGTGAGTGAGTGAGTGAGTGAGTGAGTGAGTGAGTGAGTGAGTGAGTGAGTGAGTGAGTGAGTGAGTGAGTGAGTGAGTGAGTGAGTGAGTGAGTGAATGAGTGAGTGAGTGAGTGAGTGAGAGAAGGAGGAAGCATCTCTCTCGGTCTCTTTTCCCTTTTGCTCTTTATCGTCTCTACCACTCTCTTCCTCTTTCTCCCTTGCTTGTCAGTTCCTTCCTCTCTCTTTCTCTTCCTTTCTCTCGCTCTCTTTCCCTCTTTCTCCTGGTCAGTCCTTCTCCCTCTTTTATGCTCTCTCTCTATTTTTTCCCCTTTTCTTGTCCTCTTTCTTACGCTCTATCGCTTTTGCTGTGACCCTCCCCTTCGCTCTCTCTCACTCTCTCTCTCCGTTTCTCGTCCTCTTCCTCCCCCTCTCTAAGAAAAAGCCAAGCGAGAGGGCGAACTGTAAGAAGGAGGAAATCAAAGAGAGCGAGAGAGATCAGTCTTTATATAAACGGTCAATTTCGGCATAGCATTTGTCTACATAATGGCTTCGGAACTACCCGCGCGATTGAATCGCGAATTCCTCGAGGAAGAGCGCGCCGACTCGAGTATATGTAAGCAGCGAGAGCTTGAAATAGCGAGAGGTGTGGTCCCTATCACCGTCGCGAGAAACACGCTCCAAATTGTATTTCTCGTCGCTTCGAATACAAAGAGTTCTGATTCATCCGTATCAAATGACTCCTTCCCCCCCCTCTCTCTCTCTCTTTTATTATAAATAATCAAGAATCGAAAGGCCTGCACATTTCGAGAGCGCCACTTCCATTGAAAGGCTCCTGACCTGCTGCCCCCCTCCCAATGAGCACGGACTTGCAAATCTTTTATTTTTCTTTTCATTCCTTTTATTTTTCTTTCAATTATGCAAATATTCAAACGGTATGCAAATTTCGAGAGAAACGGTATTTAAAAAGTGCCCGCTGCTGGATAATTTAATGCTGCGTATCTCAAAGATTAGCCAATCTGCGATGACGACCACCATACAAATATATATATATATATATATATATATATAGTTTATGTTTTAACGATTCTCCCAGCCGGAATCGAACCAGTCCGAGTCCCCCAATGTTTTCTTTCTTTTTTTTCGAAGTCTGTAAAGATCAGAAATCCGAAATTATTGGAATATTACGTAGTCTCTATTTTAGAACCGGTGATTTTGAGTCAGCGGCCATAAGGCGTCATTGCGGTATGTTCGACTGCCAATACATTTCGAACGTCAGCTGCCGAAATATCGACGGTGCTGAACCGACTTGTTTTATAATACGGACGTTGACTCGTAAGAAATAGCAAGTGATACACATTATTATATGAATAGTAATTTGAAAGAAATAATGATAATAATCTGTTATTTTTAAATAACATTGATAATTGAATAGGATCAATTCAATAACAGGCGCACAAATTTTCAATTATGTAAACGGTAAGTTAAAAAAAAATAACAATAATAGCAATTGTACAATTAAATTATAGTCGAGTGAAAATAAATAAAAAATGCAATTTTATCATTGAATAATGAGAGTGATAATTGGATAAGGTTATTGAATGAATGTCAATTTTTTTCCATTTGTTATATCCTTTATAATTATATAAATTGTTGAGTTGGAAAAAACAATAACAACAACAATAATAATAATTTCCAGGATTTTATATTTAAAAAATTATTATCATGATTTCTATTATGAAAAACATGTTCAATAATAATAATTATTATAAATCAAATAAAATATTGATGATAATTATGCAAAGGGAATAGAGGAGGAACAAAGACGGCTACTATTAACAATAATAATAATTAAATATAAAATAAAATAATAATAATAGAAAAAAACAAAAAAAAAATAATAATAATAACATCTTTATAACTATATAGAGAAGTCCATAATTAAATAGTGCTATTAATCGACTAGCAGACAATTTTTATTCGATTAGTTTTATTAGTAACTCATTATCATACTTCATCTTCTATCAATAAAGATTAATATGATGATATAAATCTCTGTTTAATATAACATACCCTATTAATTATCATTTATATTATTCCATATTAATTCTCCACTCCAATAATAATGTGTTGTAATTTATTCATATCATAATATGATAATTTACCTGAGTTGAGAGCAGTTATAAATAATTGAGGGATGAGCCTCCAGTTATCACGTCCTTGTGCTTATGACTTTTTTTTGGTTTCTGAATTATTTATTTATCCCAAGCGCTCGTTACATTGTTGTATGGAAACGCCATTTATTTTCTCTCCTTACGTGGTGAGAGATACGAAAATTCGATATTCCCGCCCACGCGAGGCAGGTATATATGTATCCTTTGATGATTTATAGTGTCATTGATAAACGAGGCTCCTCGATCGACATGAATAGCGTGTAAATAAGGCCTAATCGAATTAGAGAATTAGTTACGTTTTTTGGGCTCTTTCTCTCTTTCTCTCTCTCTCTCTCTCTCTCTCTCTCTCTCTCTCTCTCTCTCTCTCTCTCTCTCTCTTTCTCTCTCTCTCTCTCTCTCTCAGACAAATCGTAAATATTGGAACTAGAAATAATTTTTTTTCGCACCTCAGCCATTCAGTCGTTCGATGGAAAAAAAAGTGGAGCGAATTTTCTTTTTTTCATCCTCAAGATTGCTATAACCAAAAAGCGGCAAAAGATGAGAGAGAGAGAGCGGGCCCGTGAAGTGGAGGAAAGAGGTGCGTGTACCATACGTTTGTTCCACACTCGAGATGAGCCTCGAGTGATTTACAAGCTGGCACGATGGAAGTCAAGTGTTCACAACTTGACTTACCAAATTATGAGTGCCTAACGAACCCACGGACGTTTTCACGTGCATCCCCTCCCTCCCGTTGCCGCTTGTCTCACACTTGACCCGACTCTCATTAGGAACGCCTTAAACCACTCAACACCGGGATTAAAAAGATCGCGCGAAAAGGCACTGTGCCTCGGGAGGATTCTGCGTGACACGTGGCCCGAGCTCTGTAGCATGCTCGAGGAGTCCTAACGATCTATTGGAACGAGATTATAGAATGGGATTTTTTCAATATTTATTTGCGAATGTATTTATTCTTTTTTTTTAATTTATCGATGATGATATTATTATTTATATTCTAGCAATAATAAGTAATATTACATGTATAGTGTAAATTTTTATTTCACCATATAGTTATATTTATTTTCGATATATTCTATTGATCATAATTAATGTCATATGTTTTATTTATGAACGTTAATATTTTATATTCTAAGTCGAGGAGTCCTCACGATCTATTAACATGAGCTTTATTATAGAATAAAACATTTTATTATCATTTGCAGAATTTTTAATTCTGTTTTTTAATTTATAGGTGATAATAATATTATTCATATTCTAGTAATGATAATTAATGTTATTTGTATATTGTAAAACGATGAATTTTACAATATTGTCATATTTATTTTAAATATATTTTATTTGTCATAATTAATGTTATATGTTTTATCGGTATATATTAATATTTTATATTCTAATAGTCGAGGAATCCTCACTATCTGTTGAAATGAGATTTATTACAGAATGAGTATGTAAAATTTTCATTTGCAAAATTGTTTTAGTCTGTTTTTAAATTCATTGGTGACAATATTATTATGTATATTTTATTAATAATACTAATTTTTATATGTATATTGTAAAATTGATTAATTTCAAAATATTGTTATTTTTTATTTTTTTAGATCCCACGTATACCCTTGCGGATTATTACGTATTACCCTTGTATCTACACACAAGCTCTCAGAAGTATTGGCCTTCCGCTCACTGGTTGATATGCACCAGCCGGTGCACGCCTAAGCGGTCACCTCTCCGAGTTTTGGCCATGCACGGCACTGCTTAACTCGAAGTACCACTGCAGCCGAACCCCGACCACCCATCCACCAGTGTCGGTCTAGATTAATAATATAATAATCCTATTAATAGTATATAATAAAAGTATTGTACAATATAATTGTATAATAAATAATATATTGTAATCATACAATAATATAGTAATATAGTCATACAAAAATATTTTATTATTATATTATTGATTATTGTAATATATTATTGTAATATATATTATATTACAATAATATAATATATTATATTATTGATTATTATTATAATATATATTAATATATTTATTACAATATATATTATTACTTATTCGGCATAATTAGGGAGAAGCACCAAATATCGAATAGTGGAATGTCTCGAGTTTTTTTATAGTGACATCTGGTTTTTAATTTTGTACACTAATAACTGGTAGTAAAATATCGCCGCCGCAAAACTGTTGGTTGCCTAGTGACACAAATGGCACAACAGTGAGGGGACGTTACTTTTCACTAGCGTTAAAAAATATTTTTGTGTTAAAAAAGGGTGTTTTTATTGAGGTAAGTCCAAATGATGTATGGCTTTGTTGTTTTTTATGATCCGTATCATTTAGTTTACTTAATAAATACATAATGTTCGCAAAAACATCAAAATGTACGAAATTATTAATATTCACATTTGGCCATGTCAAATGTTAATATCGGATACTTAATTTTGTACGTTTTGTAATGGAATATTTTTAAAAGCTTGTGCCAAAATGTTTCCACCTAATCGAGGATTAACTCGTAAAAACTGATTGTTCGACAATAATTAGAGTTTACATAGAATTCGAGTTAAATTGCACTAGGTACTTGGCGTTACTGAATACTTAAGTTTTATTTTTTAAAAGATTTTTTTTAGTTTTATTTTTACAAAGATTTTTTCTTTAGATTTTTTTTACAAAACTTTTATTTTTATTAAAAGTTTTATTTTTACGGAATTTAAAGAGATATTAAATTATCAGTTACAGTAGTACTTGTAATTGTTAGTTGCTGATTGAATTACTTTTTGTCCAACTCTACCTGCGCTCGCAATTCGTGAGGTGAGGCACAGAATTGATGGGCTGTACCGATTGAAGTTTTTCGAAATTTTGAGGAAAATTCGACACATACAGTTCTATCGTTACAAAAAAAAAAAAAAAGAAACGGAATTTTTTATGGTTGTAAATTTGTATCCCGCCTTAATGCAACGTATTCAATCAATGATACTCAATATCGACATGACTTGACGTCCATATCAAAAACTAAAAAAATCATTGCAATAAATTATTGTTCTCTACCTATAGTATATTGGCAACTCGTCGTATGCTCTTATTTTTATTCACGCCGTATTTATTACAATTTTTTCCATGATATGTAATATTCTATTTCATTCAATTCATTCTTCAAATATTATATTATCAATAGATCAATAATATAATAATTCCATTGATATTATATAACCAAATAGACTATTCCATTCATATTTAATTCTATTGAACTATTTTTTTAAACCCGAAAAAAAAACAATCTTCCAATACAGCTGTTCCTCAACGAGGAATAAAAAAAAACAATTAAAAAAGGGAAGTCCTCTCGTTCCAGATTCGTTGCGACGTCACACCGATCCAAGCTCAATCTCTCGAGGTCAATATCACGACACAGATTTTCGTCCCGAATCAGTGTACACGCCCCTACCACCGAAACCCATTCCATTTCGGCGCTTCTTTCCCAGAGACCCAAAGAGAAAGGAGCCGCGAGAGGGGGGGGGGTGGTGGGATATTTATACACAATAGAAACAATTGAAACGTTAAATACCGACAGTCCCTTTACCAGAGACTGGATCTCCGGGCTATCTCACAGTTGTAATAAATTCGAGGCGATGACACGACGGGAGTCTTGTCGGCAGTCTCTCTCGCCTCTCCAGACATATCCCGTACGCGCGAGGTTAGAGGGCCGCGAGGGAGCGAGAAATTACCGGCCCAGAAGAGGGGAGAACAAAATAATAATTTCGTTAACCGCGGCAAAGGGCTCGAAGCTCCGTCGTAAAATGGAAAGTATACGATGTCGAAAAAGTATACAGAGAGACAGCGATAGAGCGAGCAAGAGAGGGAGAGGGCGAAAGAGGAAGATGAGTTTTGGACGCCTCTGAACGGAATAGCTCCCTGTATAACTCGTTCGTTTCATCTCTTGGCTCAATTTTATTTCCTTCCACGTTAAATACACACACACACACACACACACACACACACACACACACACACACACACACACGCGCGCGCGCGCACGCACACGCGCACACACACACACACACACACACACACACACACACACACACACACACACACACACACACACACACATATACACATACACACACACAAGTATATTCCTTCTTTTCGTAACGTCATAAGGCAATAAATGATAATAACAACAGCAGCAACGATATTAATAATGTATTTGATTTATGTAAATTGGGACATGCTCCCCTCGTCACATTCCAATGTTAACCGCATAGACGTTGATGCGCTCCACGAGCATTAATAAATATATATATATATATATATATATATGTGTGTGCGTGTGTGTGTATGTATGTATGTATGGGTATATTTGTATATCCTGAGAAAAAAAGAGTTCTCGATCTGAGGAATCTCACAATTAGCCTCCTCTCTCCGGTGTGTCAAAACCTTAGGGTTTCTCCTTCGGAAAAAGAATGCAGCGGAAACAATTGCTTTTTATTTTCATTTTCGATACCATTTTGTTCTCCATCGTAGCCATTTAAATCAAGACAAAATCTGTTTGGGGGGAAAGAATTTGTGTCGATTCGTATTCTTTGTCGGAAAGGGATGAAGTCTCATATATATATATATATATATATTAGACTGATTCAAAAAAAAAATTTCCTTCTGGATTCTCGTGCTATTGTTGGGCACTGATAAAACAAAATTTCTCTAAAAAGATGGGCGCGGTCACTCAATTTTTAGAGGTGGCTATCTCGACTTTTTTGTATTTGAATTTTTTTTAACGAACGTATTGCATTTAAACATAGTCATGGCTTCGGATTACGGATAAAAATCGGAAAAGTTTTGAGTTTGTTCTTTTACAAACATAACAGAGAAAAACTGACCATACGTCGAAGTGCACACGAAACGATGAAAGAAATTTTCGAATAATGGAAATGTGCTGAAATTCCAACGCGTCGATTGAATAACGCAATCTCGAAATCAATAAAACTCCATCTAGTCTGGAAACAACTTTTAAAAAATCGAGTTAAAAAGAATTTGCCGTCACAAATATCGAAGGAGCGTAAATTTAAGAGAGATTTGGACAAACTGTTCAACGTAGCACATTTTCGTTCTGCCCAAAATGTTAACGAACTTGAGAATGGCTGGGAAGAAATGTAAATGAGTTTGAAGATAATATAAGCGTAGCATTTTGAAAATGTAAATATACGATTTATGAATAAAAGCTTATAATTTAATTTTTCGTAAAAAGTGCGAAATGTTAATGCGTATAAATAAATCTACATGAATAACGAGAGTTGTATAGACGCCATTATTGATCTACCTGGATTTGAATTGTGAATATTGCACCCTTTTCAAATTGTTAGAGTTTATTTTTGTTACGAAAAAGCTGCTGGATGTGATTTTTATCCGTAATCCGAAGCCATGACTATGCTTAAATGCAATACGTTCGTTAAAAAAAATTCAAAAACAAAAAAGTCGAGATAGCCACCTCTAAAAATTGAGTGACCGCGCCCATCTTTTTAGAGAAATTTTGTTTTATCAGTGCCCAACAATAGCACGAGAATCCAGAAGGAAATTTTTTTTTTGAATCAGTCTAATATATATATATATATATATATATATATATATATATATATATATATAAGGGTGTGCGGAAAAAAATCGATATATTTTTTTTCGGTTGCATCCACCAAAAACAGGTAAATTAAGGTAAAAAAAGAAGAATCTTTGAAGGAGAGTTCAAAAAAAAATTTTTTCGAACGGCGCATTGCATTTGAATACTTTCCATAAGAATAATACAGGAAAATAGTGGCACTTCTGAACGTCGTAGTAAAACTCTTCAGAAAAAAATCTCACAAAAATGTCATTAAGATATTCTGATAGAGAATTGAATTCCCTACAAAAAAAGTTCCTACGAACAATTAGCGTAGAACAACCGTTCAAGTGGTATCGCTGTCTGAAAATGATTTTTTTATTTAAGCGGCGTGCGCGCCCTAGCACACGCGGCAGCATGCGGTAGCTCGTAGTGCAAAATTACAAGCTTCACGCTAGCGCCACGAACGGGAAACCGCGACATTTTTCCCCCAAATCAGGATCTGTCACTGCTACAAAATTTCATTCGTTATTGCGAAGTGAATTCTGTAGTAGGGAAGGCTGCCTCGAAAAAATTAGCTAGTCACTTGTGGTACTTTAACGAGAAAATTGTTGCTTTGTCGTTTTTTGACAATGCTGTGCCGATAAGTGTGAAGGCAAAAATGGTACAAGCTCTGCAATCTCGAGAAAAATCCAAAAATCCTTCCGAGCGAGTAATTGTTAAAAAAAAACAATTGGGAAATGGTGCTGAAAGAAGACATAAGCGATTTCGTTACTCAAGAATCCTTATTTCTTTTCCAGCAATTAAATTTACCTCATGATTTTTTGAGAGCAAATATTGAATTATGGCCGGAAAATGCCACTTATTTGAGTTGCCTAGATTTTTTTAAATCCAAAAGTCGTTTATAACGTAGCCGAACGTGGTGTCACTTTGATAGAAGCATATAACGGTTCATTAACAAAAAACGAAGAGCAGCTCCAATATTTATTGGGCGTAGTGCAAAATCATCGACAGAAATACCCTAATTGCAACAAACAGACTCTTAAAAAAAGGAACGATGATTATCAAGCATTATAATGTAAAAACAAATCATTTTATCTTATTAAACCAAATTAATTGAATAAAACTTTTCGAAACACGATCAATGATGAACGTCGTTTCTTTTATATTTCTTGTTGTACTTGATTCTTTTTTGTATCAGAGAAATATTTTGAGAACGATTCCATGCAAATTGTATGTTAGAGCAGAACATTCTCTACAAAAAAAACCCAAAAAGTTTTTTCGTAAAGCGAAAAATTCGATTTTTACAGCCTTCTGAATTATTTTTTTTCTATCAATTCAATTTCAGACAGCGATTCCACGTGAACGGTTGTTTTGAGCTAATTTTTCGTAAAAACTTTTTTGTTGGAAATTCAATTCTCCATGAGAATATGTTAATGACATCTTTGTGTGATTTTTTCCTGACGAGTTGCACTACCACATTCAGAAATCCCAATATTTTCCTGGGTTATTCTTATGGAAAATATTCAAATGCAATGCGCCATTCGAAATAATTTTTTTTTGAGCTCTTCTTCGAGCATTCTTCATTTTTTACCTTAATTCACCATTTTTTGGTGGATGCAACAGAAAAAAAAGTATCGATTTTTTTCTGCACACCCTAATATATATATATATATATATAAACACACACACACACACACACACACACACACACACACACACACACACACACACACACACACACACACACACACACACACACACACACACACACACACACACACACACACACACACACACACACACACACACACACACACACACACACACACACACACACACACACACACACACACACACACACACACACACACACACACACACACACACACACACACACACACACACACACACACACACACACACACACACACACACACACACACACACACACACACACACACACACACACACACACACACACACACACACACACACACACACAGGGTGTCCTGTTATGAATGGATAATCCTGCAACTGTCAATAGGTCAGATCATGTCCTACCATATGCTGTAGTTTCAGTTTATTAAAAGGCCCACGGTTATTGAGATTTTGGGCTTTATGTTATTTTTCGAAAGAAACCATCTGATTTTCGTTTTTCGCATGCCATTTCTACAAATGGTATGGCTCGACAATAACCAAGCAACTTTTTTTAAGTAATTAGTACGATATGCGTAGTACATTTTTTTACACAGCAGGCTATCACAGTCAGATGTTCCGGCTGTTTTGTGGACGGTCTCAATTTGTTTTCAAACGAATCGTTAATTTTGTATACAGGACGATCCTTGAAATGTCCTTCAATACTGTTATATACGCTTGCCGTTTGTCCAAAGGTGACTTTGACGACATTGGGGTTTACCTAACGTCAGGTATAGGGACTAGTGGTTACCATCAGGACGGTCCTCGTAATCGCATGTCTTCAAAATAATCTTTCCTATATATTAGTCTATTTTTCTTCTCTCGCAACGCCCACCTGCCTCATATCGCGCCCACACACTGTACGCACTCGCTCCTTGACACAGAGGGCTCAAAAAAAGACGTCGCGGGTACGTGCACGGAAAAAGGTACCCCGACCAAGAGGGCATGTACCGTGGATTGTGCGCCGCTCTCTCCGAGCAACGACCGTCCATCATAATATTTGTGCTCGCGTCAGCGAACTTGAATTATTTTGTTACGGCCGGTGGATCACATTGAAGACAGATGGAGCGTGAGAGAGCAAGAGAGAGAGAGAGAGAGAGAGAGAGAGAGAGGAGAGAGAGAGAGAGAGAGAGAGAGAGAGAGAGAGAGAGAGAGAGAGAGAGAGAGAGAGAGAGAGAGAGAGAGAGAGAGAGAGAGAGAGAGAGAGAGAGAGAGAGAGAGAGAGAGAGAGAGAGAGAGAGAGAGAGAGAGAGAGAGAGAGATGATGATGATGATGATGATGATAGAATTTATTATGCCCTAGTAATACTTTCGGGCAATGTACAAAATAGTACAAAATAATACAAATCATAACAAAAGTAACAAAGGAATAAGATCATAATAATCGCAAACGCAAGATACAAAATTATAATAATCATAACTTAAAAATAAACTTAACTAAAATTAAAGATAATAATGGTATTAAGGTTAAACAATAAAAGAAAGAGATTAAAAGAAAATATAAGGAAAGAAAAGAAAGAAGGAATTTTGAGAACTTGACCTAAAGTTCCAATCGAAGAATCACAATAAAATAATAGAAATAATAGAAATAATAATACAATTAATGGTAATAATAATTTTGTAATACGCGCATCGATAATAACAATAAACAATAATAATGAAATAAAATATAAAAAACAAAACAATGTATGAAAATAATGCAATAAAGATAATTTCGCTACTCGCACATCCTTTTAGTAGTCGCCAAAAGAAAATAAAAGAAATAAAAGAAAAGAAAATTACAAATCAAAAAGAAAAATCAAAATCAAAAAGAAAAAAAGAAAAAGAAAAATCGCGAGAGAGAGAGAGAGAGGGGGAGGGAGAGGGAGAGAGAGAGAGAGAGAGAGAGAGAGAGAGAGAGAGAGAGAGAGAGAGAGAGAGAGAGAAAGAGAGAGAGAGAGAGGCTGTACTGTTATACAATTCAATAGTCGACTCAAGCCGGACAGGGTTAAAATTTGAATAAATTTTAATATCAAACACAATTCCACTCTGATTCAACGGATGTTCATGAAGAAAAAGCGGTCAAGTGCGTGACGGACCACGCATTCGAGTTACTTTCCACAGCTCTTAAGAATAACGGGGGAGGGGGACACTCGGCTATGACAGACGGACGAACATAATGAAATTACACATGAGTTCCCACTGAACACCCACTCCCTGAATATGGGAATATAGGAGTTCCTGAGTAGTAACGAGCTCGAATACACGGACACACAATAGTGGATAAAGGAATACAGGGTCTGGCAGCTCGAACTACTTTTCGAACTAAAATCAACGTCCAACTCGAATAAATTGTAGCTTTAACGACAATGATTCATCTATTTTTGTACTAATTTCGCGGACGTGTGAGAGAAAAAAAAACGCACAAAAATAATAGACGGACTTTATCTGGGTAAGGATCGATCAATTTCGAGATTGGGAGTTTCCTTCTTGGTGGGATTGTTTTTTAGGAGGCAAATTCTACTGCTAGCAGATTTTCGAGTAATATATCTTCGATATATGTATATATTATATAAACATTCATATCGAATACGTAGATTTATACATACTTTAAAATATAAGGATGCGAGTATAATATATTATAAACGTAATAGTAGTAGATTTTTTTAAGTTTTTGCCTTACTTAGTAGACGGTGTCATTATTATTTATTGCTCTAGCAGCTTTAAGGGGTAAGGCCACTGTAAATTTTTTGAAAAATCGATTTTTTTTTATTGGCTTAAAAAATAGTTTAAACCCTCTAGTTTAAAAATAGTTTAAATCCTTTTAACTTCTTTTTTTAATTTTTTCCAATAAAAAACTATTCGCAAAACTTTAAACGCGTTTTTCTCGAAACATGGTTTTTCAAAATGGCACGCAGCATAACTCGAACAGTTTTCATTTTTTTTACTTGAAATTTTAACCAGATGTGAACATTTACATTATCTTGAGAATGTCGATCGGAATTTTCAAGAACTTTATTTATTGATTTTTTATTAACAAAAAACTTGCCGTTTTTTTCGTCAAAAATCAATTTTTTTTTCAAACGCACGCCAAATCCACAAAAATTGATACTTTTTAAAATCCGATCGACATTCTCTAGCTATAGCCCTCTAGATTAATGGTTTTTTTTTGTTCTAGATTCAAAAGTGCACCAGTGGTGCTGCGTGCCGCGGAGCCCTGGAAGCAAAACATGTCCCGGGAAGATAGCTGTGGAACCGCCATTTTGTTTTTTTTTACTGTAAAAAAATTTTATAATAAAGTTTAATGTATGCCCGATAACACCATTAAAAGTTTTTTTTCAAATACATTCAATTTCGGGAGCAAAAAATTAGTGAAAAAACCTTTTTTTTTGGGCCGTTACAGTGGCCTTACCCCTTAAATTACAGTACGATAATACCGAGAGAATATATCATGTAGTAATCGATTTGTAATTTTAACTGCAGCTTCTTAGAATGCTTTAACAAAGTACAAGCGCTTATTCCGATTAATTGACAATTGTAAAAAAATATATCACTTTTCATATGGAAATTATGATCGAAAAAACGAACTTAAAAAAATCGTCTGTATTTTTAAAAATTGTTTTTTAATTAATTCTTTTGACAAATATTTTTTTTTGCATACATCAACCTGATAAAACCTAAAAATTCTTTTGACCGGGTAATTTATTGCTTTTTTTTCGAAAAAAATTCCAAAGAAAAAGGTCGAAAATGGGCAGGTACTACAGTGGTGTCCTCCTTTAAGGAAACATTTTACATAAAAATATCAAGTACCCAGGATACTATTATAGGCCCTTAATCAGTCTTATAATTATCATTGAGACCAAAAATCAACTTGAGCAACATTACAATCAACTTTATCAATATTATAATAAACTTGAACAACAAATTGTTCATGTTTATTCCCCGCATCCGCAGCTCGCCACAGAAGGTCGCCCGAGCTTACACACATTTGAGCAGCATTTTGGCGCTCAAGGGGTCTTTTCACTTTAAACGCTAAAAAAGGCTACTTTCATAAATTTGTTTGATAGTTTTATATTATAGATATTGTTATAAAAGTTGTTGCACGTAATAAATACACTTTCGACATACATAAAAAAAACAATTATTTACTCAATTCACTATTCATAGACAAAAATGGTAGTTAAAAAATGTCCTAAAAAATTGTAGGTCTGCGCTGCTGATAAAATCTCGGAGATGGATCATCCGAAACATAAAAATCAAACGGTTTTAGATTTAGAATGTTAATAGTGCAAAAATAACAAAATGGCGGACTTTTTCTCGAAAAAAACAACAAAAAACGTTTTTTTCACCGTTTTTCGCAAAAAAATTGCAAATATCAAACTTTAAAAAATCCATGATATACGCTATAGCTATAGTTAAGAATATGTGGTTGAAATTTCATGAGGATCGGTTCAGCAGTTTCGAATATTTTATCAACAAGCCGTCGAAAAACGTTGTTTCGAGATAAACGCGTTTAAAGTTCGTTTGGGTTACATGAATACACGAAAAAATTGTTTAAATGTATTTCGAAAGTGTATTTATTAAGTGTAACAACCTTTGTATCAATATCTATAATTAAGCCTGTCAAACAAATTGATGAAAATAGCCTTTTTTTAGCGTCTAAAGTGAAAAGACCCCTTAACTCGAGGGGCCATCGGAGCCGAAGCCCATCCACCAGTGTCGGTTTCTTTTTCTTCTTCTGCATGTTTTTATTCTTACATATTATTCAAGATATTTTAATAATACCATAATACTAAAAAGGTATCATATATAATAATAATAAACTGTCAATAACGTCAAAACTGTAAATGGGAGATAACAGAGCACCCGAAAATTTATCCTGAACCAAATGTGTGTGTATATATATATATATACAGGGTATCCCAGAACTCAACGTGAAGCCGAAACGGGGTGACAGGATTGATTGTAACTATCATGAGAAAAATCAGAAAAAAAAATAAAGGAGAAAAAAATAAAGCAGAAAAAAACTCAAGCAGGGCCTTTCAAAGTAGACAAATTTTGAAAATTTTAAATTCATAGCTTAACAAATAGCCTTAATTCTAGGAACCTTGGTTTTGTTTGGGTTTGTTTCACAATAACCGAAAAATGGTTACAGTTTGACCAAATTTCTAGGTTTTTCTTAAATGCCCATAATTTTCAAACTGCATGGGATAGATTTTTTTTCGGATTTTTCTCATGATGGTTACAATCAATCCTATCACCCCGTTTCGGCTTAACGTTGAGTTCTGGGACATCCTGTATATATATATCTTCTATATATATAAAAGAAAGTGGTGTTAGTTACACCACTTATAACTCAAGAACGGCTGAACGGATTTAGCTGAAAATTGGTGGGGAGGTAGCTTAGAACCAGGAGACGGACATAGGATACTTTTTATCCCGTTCGACCGCGTTTCAGAACTCGAGCATGTGAAGAACTCAATTTACTAGAAAACGATACTCATTGGGATACGACAATCGTTGAAGCCATTATCTCTGCATCTCCAAGTCAGATACGCACATTATTTGCTATCATAATTTCGACATGCTTTCCATCGAACCCATCTAACATGTGGCATAAATACAAGGATAATATGTCAGAAGATATTTTACATCAAAATCGTGTCAGTTCAAGAAATCCAGATCTTGAGATGAATGAAGAGATACATAATCGGGCTTTACTCTTGATCGAAGACATGTGTTACCTTATGTGCGGCAGTTTATTAGTCAGATTAGGAATGCCAGCGCCAAATCGTGAAATGAATGACGCATTTGATCGAGAATTGGAACGGGAACGTGAATATGATCACCATGAATTAGATTTAGTAGTTCAAACGAATGTACCACTGTTGAATCCCCAAAAAAGCAAGTTTATGATGCATTAATGAAGGCAATTGATGATGGAAATGGTGGCTTATATTTCCTGGATGCCCCTGGTGGAACTGGTAAGACATTCCTGATGTCATTAGTTTTAGCCACTGTTCGTGCGAGATCCAACATTGCGCTTGCAGTTGCTTCTTCTGGAATAGCAGCCACATTGTTAGAAGGATGCCGTACGGCTCATTCAGCATTAAAATTGCCATTAAATCTTCAAACTATTGAAGAACCAATATATAATATTTCAAAAAACTCCGAAATGGCCAAAGTTTTATCAGCATCGAAAATCATAATATGGGACGAATGCACAATGGCGCATAAACGTGCATTAGAAGCACTCAACCGAACATTGAAAGATCTACGCAATGACTCAAGATGTTTTGGAGGCGCAATGATTTTGCTGTCTGGCGATTTCCGCCAAACACTGCCAGTAATTCCAAGATCAACTGCTGCCGACGAAATAAACGCTTGCCTCAAATCATCGAATCTATGGCGCTATGTAAAGAAACTTGAACTAACAACAAACATGAGAGTTGCATTGCTTAATGATACATCTGCTAAAGATTTCTCTGAGCAATTGCTTACTATCGGTAATGGTCGAGTACCGGTCGACGAATCAAGCGGATTGATTTCTTTTCCTCAGAATTTCTGTAACTTTGTCTCATCGAAAGACGAACTTATCAACAAAGTATTTCCAAACATCATTACTAACTACAAAAATAATGAATGTTTGAGTGAACGAGCAATTTTAGCGGCTAAGAATAAAGATGTAGATGACCTAAACTACATAATTCAGAATGATATCATTGGAACATTGCATTTATTCAAATCAATTGACTGTGTAACAAACGAAGATGAAGCCACCAACTATCCAATTGAATTTTTAAACTCTTTGGATGTGCCTGGCTTACCACCGCACAATTTACGCCTCAAGGTTGGCTCCGTAGTAATTATGCTTCGAAACATAAACCCACCAAAACTTTGCGACGGTACGCGTTTGGTGGTAAGTAAATTAATGAACAATGTGATTTACGCGACGATACTCAAAGGAAAATTCGAAGGTGAGGAAGTTCTCATTCCGAGGATCCCGATGATCCCAACCGATATGCCGTTTGAGTTTAAAAGACTTCAATTTCCGATCCGTCTTGCATTCGCCATGACCATTAACAAATCACAAGGACAATCTTTGAAAGTTTGTGGTCTGAATCTCGAAAATAAATGTTTTTCACATGGGCAATTATATGTGGCATGTTCACGGGTCGGAAGCCCATCTGCGTTGTTTGTATTTGCGCCTGATAATAAAAAAAAATGTCGTGTATCACAAGGTGCTTAACTAAAGAGTAGAACCGATGCACCAAAATACATAAACAATAAAGAATCATTAAAATACTTGATCGTTTATATTTATATTTGTCCTAATAAAAAATTGAATTGAATAAAATCCAAAATCTGCTTATTTATTGCATCTAAGGCGGAACAGAGTTCGCCGGGTCAGCTAGTATATATATATATTAGACTGATTCAAAAAAAAAATTTCCTTCCGGATTCTCGTGCTATTGTTGGGCACTGATAAAACAAAATTTCTCTAAAAAGATGGGCGCGGTCACTCAATTTTTAGAGGTGGCTATCTCGACTTTTTTGTATTTGAATTTTTTTTAACGAACGTATTGCATTTAAGCATAGTCATGGCTTCGGATTACGAATAAAAATCACATCCAGCAGCTGTTTCGTAACAAAAATAAACTCTAACAATTTGAAAAGGGTGCAATATTCACAATTCAAATCCAGGTAGATCAATAATGGCGTTTATACTACTCTCGTTATTCATGTAGATTTATTTATCCGCATTAACATTTCGCACTTTTTACGAACAATTAAATTATAAGCTTTTATTCATAAATCGTATATTTACATTTTCAAAATGCTACGCTTATATTATCTTCAAACTCATTTACATTTCTTCCCAGCCATTCTCAAGTTCGTTAACATTTTGGGCAGAACGAAAATGTGCAACGTTGAACAGTTTGTCCAAATCTCTCTTAAATTTACGCTCCTTCGATATTTGTGACGGCAAATTCTTTTTAACTCGATTTTTTAAAAGTTGTTTCCAGACTAGATGGAGTTTTATTGATTTCAAGATTGCGTTATTCAATCGACGCGTTGGAATTTCAGCACATTTCCATTGTTCGAAAATTTCTTTCATCGTTTCGTGTGCACTTCGACGTATGGTCAGTTTTTCTCTGTTATGCTTGTAAAAGAACAAACTCAAAACTTTTCCGATTTTTATCCGTAATCCGAAGCCATGACTATGTTTAAATGCAATACGTTCGTTAAAAAAAATTCAAATACAAAAAAGTCTAGATAGCCACCTCTAAAAATTGAGTGACCGCGCCCATCTTTTTAGAGAAATTTTGTTTTATCAGTGCCCAACAACAGCACGAGAATCCAGAAAATTTTTTTTTTTTTGAATCAGTCTAATATATATATATATATATACACAGGATGTCCCAGAACTCAATATATATGTATATATATATATACTATATATATATATATATATATATATATATATATATATATATATATATATATATATATATAAATACAAAGTCTCGGCCTTCTGTAAGATAGGGTTCCCAGCTGGCTTGCGCACCGTCGGATTCATATTATAAGGAGAGATAATTTTTATTCGGGAATACGAGATTAAAGCGATAAAGTGGCGGGGCTCAGGCGCGCGCGAGAATTCAATTTCCTTTTTCAATTTACCGCGGCGAGATTCCACACTTGGAGAGAGAGAGACAGGGAGAAAGAGAGAGAGACAGAGAGAGAGAGAGAGATTTACTTCTGGGCTATTAATATGTGGGACACTAATTTATCGTCTGTCTCTGTCTCTTTCTCTCTTTGTACTTCTCTCTCTCTCTCTCTCTCTCTCTCTCTCTCTCTCTCTCTCTCTCTCTCTCTCTTACTCTGTCTTTGGTACAAACGTCTCGATCGAGCGGTTGATAGTTTTTTTTTTTTTTTCATTTCCTGAATTGTTTCACGTTTCTGACGGAAAAGTATTAAGAAAGATCGACGTATTCGTTGATGCGGCGATGTTTCTTTCTTTTTTGTTTGTTTGTTGGTTTTTAATGTGACACTTGATTTTCCGGTGTGACCAGGGGGTTCGTCGATGCTGCTACGATTTATGTGACACGACGAGGTAAGATAGAGACGAGCAGGAGGCCAATTAAAATCCAGCAGTGCCGATAGAGCCGTAGCCCTTGTCCGCTCACCTTTCAACTTCGATAATAGTCCTGTCGGATAGATAAGAATACAACTGCTTCTTACACATTCGGACGTGCGAACGTGGAACTCGCTTTATCACTCTCTCCCTGTCTTTCGCTCTACCCGTCTCTCGCTCGCACGCTCATTCTTTCTCTCTCTTGATTCCTTTTAATAGAAAGAGGTTGCATTTACATATATATAAGAGTGTGCGTATGTGTGTGTGTATTTCCGCATTGGTGCATCGAAAAATTCGACTTTCCTCATTTGATTTACACAAAAAAATTACCTCTCTATGTTCAATCTTGAATAAGTCAACCACAAATTAATATTTTTCAAGTCCGGTTGAACATTTTTAAACCTGCACCTCAGAGGTTTATAAATGTTTTTGAAAATATTCATATCGTTATTCGTGAAAAAAACAACAGCTTTTTTCAATACGCCGTTTTTAGCCTCGACAGGAGTACATGCAGTTTTTAAATAGCTGCAATGTGTGCAAAGATGATAATATTGAAATAGAAAAAAAGTTGTTTTCAGAAGGCAATAGGGAAAGATGAAGAAAATAATGAGAGAGATAGATAGATAGATTTATTAGTGCGCTAGGACCAAGCAGGGTTCGTTGGCACGCAATCCTTATATTACGTACTCCTTATAACATAGTAAAGACAAAAATAAAAGAAAGACTCGATGCGAACAAAAAAATAAGTGACTCTGTATAATGCAGAAACAATGTTAAAAAATAATAAAAAAATTAAACCGAAGCACAAAATGTAAAATAATACGCAGTGAATAAAATAAGATACAAAACTAAGAGAAATAATTATGGAAAAGAAGAGTGACAAGAAGAGGAGGAGGAGCAGGAGGAGAGAGAGAGAGAGAGAGAGAGAGAGAGAGAGAGAGAGAGAGAGAGAGAGAACATGTTTATATAGTTGTGTCTGCACGTACAAGTTGTCGTGAAAAGTGAAGTCCGAAAAAACAATCTGGACGTTTCATATAAATACCTATCCATATCACCCCCATGCAGGTTGTACGATCTTCTTTAATTTTTGAGAAGAAAAAACATCGCACATTCATCTTATCGAATTGTCCTCAAGCATAGGTTTTTATTTACTTTCTCTATCATGTATGTACTTTCCTCTTAGAAGTTCTTCAACCCAATGAGGAGTCATTTAGACTAGTATTATTTCTTACCATGCAAACTTCAGTGACTGATCTTCTTAAGAGGGAATGATACCTCATCGCGGTCGGTATGGTAGAACAATTATAGATTCCCAAAAATCTCGAAAACGCCTCTTCAGATCCCGTCGAAACTTTGCCAAATGACGTCAAATAGATAGACGAACAGCTGTCTTCCCCTCAAATTTTCTGAATTTGAGAGAAAAAAAAACTAGATTGGCTTATGATAAGCCAATCTACATTTTTTTTCCTCAAATTCAGAAAATTTTAGGGGCAGACAGCTGTTCGTCTATCTATTTGACGTCGTTTGGTAAAGTTTCGACGGGATCCGAAGAGCCGTTTCAGAGATTTTTGGGTATCTACAATTGTTCTACCATACCGACCGCGATGAGATGTCATTCCCTCTTAAAGCTATTTTTCAATTTTTTTTATCAAAATCTATGGTATTGACATAGTGTTCAGCTGGTCATTTCTTTATTGCTCAACAGTGCATTTCGTAAGCATAACAAAAGTAAACAAAAAACCTAAGGAAACATACACGAAACAAAAAAAAAGGAAAAAAAAAATTTTTTCACGAACAGTAAAAAAGATCGTAGAACAGCATGGGGCTGATTCGGATAGGTATTGATACGAGGCATCTAGATTTTCTTTTCGATTTCACTCTTCGGGTCACAATGTATAGGTTATGCATTCTTTCTCTCTCTCTCTCTCTCTCTCTCTCTCTCTCTTTTCAGAATGCTTTTCTTTCAGAATTCAATTCATTCAACCATAATCTACATAATTGTGAATGGAAAAGGCGCAGCTGAGAAACGAACTGGGAGAAGAACATCAAAGTGGACAAGCGAGGGATCACCTGTTGGGAGGCGAGGGATCGAGTATCGAGGAACTCGTGAAGAAAAAGTGTAAAGCGAGACAGATATATAGATAAAGAGGGAGAGGGAGAGAGAGAGAGGGAGAGAGAGAGAGAGAGGGAGAGAGAGAGAGGAGAGAGAGAGAGAGAGAGAGAGAGAGAGAGAGAGAGAGAGAGAGAGAGAGAGGGAGGGAGAGAGAGGGAGAGAGAGAGAGAGAGAGAGAGTCGTTGAATAGATAACACTCTCGACAATCGGATCACCGTAACCATGAATAACCCTTTATTGAGTCGATCTTTCGTACACGAGCACGAACCGAATCAATTGCTGCGGAAACAGCTACGCACCTCTCACACCGGAGAAGTATACTTCTTTTTTTTTTTAACGTGGAAACGGCCTTATACCGTTCCAATCGCCCGATGGACGAAGCCCCCCTTAACGACTTCTCGCTATCGCGCTCGTTGTCGTGGCTCTATTGAATTTATTGGCTGTTCCGCGTATATACGTACATCAACACATATATACACAAGTGCGACACGACAAACCAATAATATAAAATACGCGAGAGAAAGGAATAAAACATTTGATCAGAGGACATGATAGAATTCTCTATCTCTCTCTATCTCTCTCTTTCTCTATCTCTAATATTATCATTGTTAATATAGTTTTATTTGGTATGATATTGATTTAGTTAGTAGTTATATTAGGTTCGTTTTTTTTATGATTAAGATGCATATATTTTTTAGTATATATGTGTGTGTGCGATATTGCGTAATTTGAACTAAACGTTATATTTCTCATTTATATTTTATGATTTTGTGATTTTCAATTCGGAGTCGACAGGCCCGTTTATTTTTTATTTGTACTGAATTCAATAAAATACGTGATTTCGAATAAATAAAAAATCGCTGAATACAGCACAGAGACAAATAAACTGTTTCAGGCCTGTCGAAGCAGAATTGGAAATCAAAAAATCGTTAATAGCATTGTTGGACATGAAAATGATAAAAATCGTTTCAAAAAATATGATTAATTCGAAAAAAAAATAGAAGGTAAAATAGGCCCACGATGAGGCTCGTCTTAAAAATCATAGAATGGGTCACTCGATTTTAGGGATTTTTTTGAAAAAGTTCAAAAGAGTCATCACCTTTAAAAAAATCTTTTTTATTTTAGAAGCAAAAAAAACGGTAACATTCATAATTGATCATTTTTTTCATATTTTTTAACGAAAGTATGCTTCAAAATGAAAATAAAATATATGGTGCCATTTGTCGATATCTCAATTAGTTCAGGAGTTATAAGCGTTTAAACGTTTCCAAAGATTCTGAAATCGACATTTTTTGGAAAATTATACGTCCTAAAAGAGAAGAGGTAGTGATCTAAAAATTTATGTGGAATATCCTATATATATATATATATATATATATATATATATATATATATATATGAATTTATTAATTTTTCCATTAGTCAATTAATCGCCCTCTATCCCGTTAAAAAAATCCCCGAGATCGGTCGATTTAGCGTCAATTAAGGGGCCAGTCCACTTTGAAAATTCCAAAAAATCGAAAGCAAACAAGACTTGAAGAAATCGACGATGATGAGTTTTTCTCGAAACAACGTTTTCAAAATCCAGCTCCATCGTATCTCTAAAACTAATAAGCCGATTCTCTTGAAATTTTAACCACATATTGTAAACATGATTCGCAACAAGATGACCCTCGATGGTTTCAAAATTTTAATTTTAACTCTTTTTTTGCGAAAAATTGCGAAAAAACGCGTTTTTTAAAAACTTTTTTCGTTTATCAGCTGCCATTTTTTTGTTTTTTGATAAAATGTTATATCCAAGGGTCATATTGTAGCTGGTGTCATACTGAATCTAATGCACTTTGATTTTTTTTGTTTTCGACAAGCCGTTGCCGAGTTGTGATGGAGCTATCTACCCCACCTATTTTGAAGCGTTACGTTTTTGTACTTAAAAATGAATAAAAATGAACAAAAGTTTTTAAAATGTATTTCAAGACTTTATTTATCAAGCCCAACAACTTTTATATTCATATCTTTTATAAAATCCTCAAAAAAATGGCGAAAATAGTTTTTTTTTCGTGGCTGCAAAGTGGACTGCCCCCTTAAAGAATCACGATGCAGCTCCACTTGCTCCAACATTCCAAGTCTTTTTTTTCTTCTTTCGATTTACCCCGTACCGCAATAAACTACAGCTGTTACGTTAGGAAGAAAAAAAAAAACATTATCGTCAAGCGTAGGTAAAAAGAGTGAATTTCTTTGGCTGTGAAATTAATTCCCGTTCGCTCGTGTATGCATTATTCATGGGATCGGGGTCGTTATATTATCGATATCACGATGATTATTGATGGAATTTAATAAATGTTAACTCGTGATCGTGCGTGGAATCGAGATCGCCAACCCCCCTTCGCTGCGTGCCCAGCCGGTCGCCAGACCGATCTCGATAATATTAACGATCGTTAATTAAAAGTCGAATAAAAATCGAGAGTGCTAGACGGTGACCCAGTGGCCCGGATCAACGCGTGCGCGCTACTTCAGCATTAACTCAGCCACTGAGTACAAATCCAGTATTTAAGGGCGTACACCATTGTAAACGTCTAAAATTAAACGATCTTTCGCGATTTTTTTTTTCGTGGAAGGACAAGTAAGAGGATAATAATATTCAAGGATTTTATTAGTCACGTCTTGAAGTGAACAAAAAATAAAATTATAAAAAAAAATGACACAAAATGGTGACGCTGGAGCCATCCTCGCGAGGCAGTTGAATTTGAGCAAAAAAACATTCTATTAATATACATGAGTATAGCTAGAGAAACACGTAGGGGTTTTTGAAAATATCAATTTTTGTGTAATTGGCAAGTATTAAAAATGAAAACTCAATTTTCGATAGTAAAAAAGAAACAATCATTTGTTAATGAATAACGTTACACTTAATCATTAATTATTAACAAATACGTACGGGAAAATTCCGTATTTCGATGGGAAAAAGGACAATCATTTGTTAATAAATAATATTACAATTATTGATTATTTATCAACAAATACGTATGGGTCAATTTACTGGGAAGAGATTTTCATGCTGAAGAAAATAAACTTTGGTTTAATTCAATAGGTCATTCAGAAAAATCGATTAAATGAAAACTGGAGAAAATTTGTTATTAACAATTATTTCACGACTTTTTAGGAAAAAATTTTCACTTTCCAAAAATTTGCCTAAAAAATCGTCAGATAATTGTTAATAACAAATGAAGTATGCAATTAAAAAAAAATCCTACGTACTTCCATAGACAATGTATTTTTCAAGATATATTCAACATTTCAAGTGAATCGGTTGAAAATTGTCGGAGTTATGTTTCCGGCCAACTTAAAAAATGCAGTTTTGAGATAAGCGCTGCACAGTCGCCATTTTGAAATTAATCGCTTAAAAAAAGATTGTATACAGTTACTGATATGTATGATAAATACCCTTTTTTGTAATCTCGATTTATTTTGTAGTTCTTCTGAAAAAAAAAACTTTCCAAAAAGCCTATTTTTTCGGCCTCTAGAGTGGCCTAAGGCCTTAAGATAATTAGCCGATTTGACGACGTTTGTTCCTTTTCTCTATCGTGCCTTGCACCCGTGACCGAGGGGGCGGCTGGCGGTTTTATCTTTTTTATATAACGGAGCCCGCTCGCTCTCGCTTTCTCTCGATTCGTGTGTCTCGGATCTTCTCCCGGCCCTTTGGCAGTGGCGCATTCCCTCAAAGGGCCTCGCTGACTTGATTTATCGGCGGTTCGAACGAGAAAAGAGCCTCGCGCATGAGCGTACTTCGGAGAGTAAGAAATCCCATATACATATGTATACGTACGTACGCATGAGTTGTACATACTAACTTTTTTCGGTTTTGGCCTTATTGACAGGTGAGGACTATTATTATTTTGTACAGCATATTATAGGGATTTTTTTCATCAGTCATATATAGAGGGTGATTTACAACTATCAAGGTTCCTTTGGGGAGCATACAGGGGGTGCAATTGCAACCTAAACGATTTTCGTATAAATGTCCTGTGATAAAAATTGGCCAAGATATTAAAGCTTCCTATCTAGAAATTTGAGTCGGGAAAAAGTACGGCCCCCGATCTGCCTTCCCTAGATAATATCAGACTCTGGTCGGGCCTTCCAACCTGGAATAGGTTCGCAATGTAACTCAGGCTAGGTCCCGATCCGCCGTTTCCTCCTGGATTAGGAACGGGCCGGAGAACAAGCGGTAAATGACCAGGAAAGTTGTAGGGAATAGATCGCGAAATAACTAGGAACAAACGAGGAGATTAAAAATGACGTTTCAGCGTTTTTGGAATCCTTGAGGAGGTAAAATTGGGCACTGTCGTCGAATATCCATAAGTCGAATATCCATAAGTCAAATGTCCATAAGTACGAATATCCATAAGTCGAATATCCTTAAGTACGAATATCCATAAGTACGAATATCCATAAGTATGAATATCCATCAGTCGAATATCTATAAGTCGAATATCAATAAGTCAAATATCCATAAGTACGAATATCCATAAGTCGAATATCCTTAAGTACGAATATCACATAAGTACGAATATCCATAAGTACGAATATCCATAAGTCGAATATCCATAAGTCAAATATCCATAAGTACGAATATCCATAAGTCGAATATTCATAAGTACGAATATCCATGAGTCGAATATCCATAAGTCGAATATCCATAAGTCGAATATCCATAAGTCGAATATCCATAAGTCGAATATCCATAAGTCGAATATCCATAAGTACGAATATCCATAAGTACGAATATCCATAAGTACGAATATCCATAAGTCGAATATCCATAAGTACGAATATCCATAAGTCGAATATCCATAAGTCACATATCCATAAGTACGAATATCCATAAGTCGAATAGCCTTAAGTAAGAATATCCATAAGTGGATATCCATAAGTCGAATATCCATAAGTCGAATATTCATAAGTCGAATATCAATAAGTCGAATATCCGTAAGTCAAATATCCATAAGTACGAATATCCATAAGTCGAATATCCATAAGTACGAATATCCATAAGTCAAATATCCATAAGTCGAATATTCCTAAGTCGAATATCAATAAGTCGAATATCCGTAAGTCAAATATCCATAAGTACGAATATCCATAAGTCGAATATCCATAAGTACGAATATCCATAAGTCAAATATCCATAAGTACGAATATCCATAAGTCAAATATCCATAAGTACGAATATCCATAAGTCAAATATCCATAAGTACGAATATCCATAAGTACGAATATCCATAAGTCGAATATCCATAAGTACGAATATCCATAAGTCGAATATCCATAAGTACGAATATCCATAAGTCAAATATCCATAAGTACGAATATCCATAAGTCAAATATCCATAAGTACGAATATCCATAAGTACGAATATCCATAAGTCGAATATCCATAAGTACGAATATCCATAAGTCGAATATCCATAAGTACGAATATCCGTAAGTCGAATATCCATAAGTACGAATATCCATAAGTCGAATATCCATAAGTCGAATATCCATAAGTACGAATATCCATAAGTCGAATACCCATAAGTGAGTATGAAGTAGAAATGAGTGCCAGAAATGGCGGGAGGTAGAGGAAAAGTGAGTTTGTTTGGGTTCCTCTATACTCACTTTTCCTCTACCTCCGATATTCGGCTTATGGGTATTCATACTGATGGATATTCGTACTTACGGATATTTGACTTATGGATATTCGTGCTTGTGGATATTCGACTTATGGATATTCTACCCCAACCAAAATCGGGAGTGTATTAAATTTCTTATTTCGAAAACATATTGTTTGTTGGATATCTCCTTGCTAAGATAGTATATGAGTGTATACATGTGCTTGCTCGCATTTTCTGATAGGAAAAGAGGCGGAAAGACGTACACAGATCACTATCCGAGAGAAAAAGGTGTAGAGTGCAAAGGGTTATTTCGCAAGTATCGCAAAATCATAAGCGTAAGTGCACGCAGCAAGCACTTCTACACGGTGGTACAACTCACAGGACGAACCTATATCATCGCACGATGGTACTTTGCTTACGCGAAGCTCTTCCTCCGTAGCCACCTAGTGGATCGTTGGCGAAATACATTCAGGTAATGTCTTCCCGGACAAGGAATTGATATTTTCCAACACGGCGACAAGGCGTTCAAAAACCACGAACGACCTGCTTTACTTTTTCGCCTCATAATATAATTTGGCGATTCTTTAATGCTCAAATCATTAGTTATCGTAATCCTGGTATTTATGATAAGCATTGTTATCCTCGTCGATTATCATTGATGAAATGAATGCTTTTAATGATGAATACAATGAGAAAAAAATTATTGATCCAATATCATTGGTGTTATTGAATGAAATTTCGTTGATTCAATTGTAATGTTGGTGTAATTAATCGGATTTATTAGTCCAAACAAAACGCTATTGACTTCAACAACATGATAAAATTGAAAGTGTTTTTTAATTCAAAAGATATATTATTAGCCGAGAACAATATAATATTGAAACTATCTAAAAAATTATCGCGAACAAATTATATAGTTTTGAATGCAATTTCTGCAACGAGCGAAAAAAGCTTTTCAATTCATATCATGAATATTGTTGATTCGCGTACACAAGAAAAATTGAATTTCGCTCGTTTGATTCAAATAAAATTTCTATTGAGTAAATATGTTATTTTATTGTTTTCACCATATCCGATATTGATTTTTTAATACAATATCCGTTAAAATATTAATATTTTATTTTGATTGAAAATCATTAAGCAAATGTCTGAATTGGTTAAAAAATTATGCGAAAGTAACATATGTTTCTTGCACATTTGGTTGAAAAAATTCAACCAAATCATGGCCGAGCACCACCGAATTTATAGGTGTGAGGAAACCCGCAGTTCTCGGAGTAACCGCTAGAAGCCGCACGCGGGCTCGTTTCTCGTAAGCGTAGCGCGAACCGAAAATCTACTTAAACGCCGGAGAAACTCCAAAGAGTGTCGCTTCTTGGCCTGTGGCTAAGATTAAAGTGTAGTTTATGTTCTTATCATTTGAACATCTGATGTTTTCTTCCTGGATATTCCATTGGATATCTGATATTCTCTCCACTATTATCGTGGATGATCATTCTAATGCTCACTTTTTATTTAAGATCTAAAACAAATTGAAAATCTTACGTCCCATGGCATATTCGTTCCGATGTAGTAAAAAAATAATGAATCCTATGGATTATATTTTTGTACGTAATAAAAAATGTTTGTAGCAACCGCTTAATTATTTAATCCAATATATCTACGGATTGTATATAGAATTATTTCAATAGAATATAATTTTATTTGAAGGATAATGTAAATATTCCGAGAACAGAAGAGCTTTTTCAAAGAAAATAATATGTTATTTAAATCAATCACATTTTCCAATATTTTATAGTATTGTAAAAATCTCATATATCGGTGGCACTCCGCAGCAGCACAGTGTGAGTGTCAATCAGATTGTATATATATCCACACATGCATACATTCATATATATATATATATATATATATATATATATGAATGAATGTATATATATAAATATACGTGTATACATAACCAATACTAATGCAATCTAATATACCGAGAATTATGCTCATAATACCGAGTGAGTCGACAACTATTAGCAGTAGAAATATTTTCCAGCCCATCAGACTTAGGAGAAAACTTTTCCTACAAAAGTTGCATAATTCGAAGAGGGTCATCGAGTGGTCACTAGGAGGTTTATCCAAATGGATGCGCTTCAAAGTCATTTTTTAAACCGACCTACTATTCATTTTCATTTTTTCAGAATTCTATCAAGGAACTGCCAACAAGTTCACAACCTAAATTTCAAGATGATCAATTAAGATGCAGCATAAAAAATCGATAAAACAAGAATTTCAATGCTTTTAGCCTAAAATTGATTGAAAAAAGTGGTGCAAACACTTTAAAGCCAATAAAAGGTGCATAATGTGATGGCCAACACTTTCAATGCACGCTTCTTCAAGGGCCTCAGACAAGACGATAGAATTAATGCTTGATGCGCATTAATTGTATTGTCTCGTTAATCACGTCATTCCGTATCAGAGAACAGGCTCTAAATATTCTTTTTTGCATATCTTGCGCAGTAGTCGGCACGCTTTTGCACTCGATGTCTTTCGAAGCCACTCATAAGAAAAAGTCCAGTGGGTCTGGCGAACGAGCCGGCCAAACGACCCCCACGCCCAATCCAACAACTAGCCAATTTCGTATTAGCATTTTGGCAAATTTCGGCTTAATTGACGTGGTTAATAAGACAATTTAATTGCAAGCATGCACTGAAAGTGGTGCCCATCACTTTGAGCATCTCTTACAGCAGTAGTTAAGTGTTTGCACTATTTTTTTTCCATCGATTCTAACCTAAAAACGTTGATATTTCCTTTTTATCCATTTTTTATCCTAAATCTTGATCGATCATCTTGGAATTTGGTATGCGAACTAATTTCAAGTCCCTTGATGAAATTCTGAACAAGAGTAGTGGTCCCATCAAAGAAAAATGGAGGTGACCTTGAATTCTCCGAAGCGCCTCCACCCGGATGAACCTCGTAGCCACCGCTCGATGACCCCCTTTGGACTATGCAACTTCTCCGAGAAAAGTTTTCTCCTAAGTCGGATAGGTAAGAAAGTATTTTCACTGCTAATAGTTTTTGCACCCACCTGGCTTATACGAGCATCGTGATACATCTTAACAGTTGAAGTCTCACTAACAGTCTAGTTGATATTATAATTATGGTTACCATAATTATTTTGCTACATATTTCGCAAGTATTTTTATATAGTTTTAGGGTTACGTTACAATGCGATGATACTACTGTACAATATAGTATATAATAATAAGCAACTGCCAGTAAGATCAAAACTGTAAAAAAGGGTCATAATATAATGGCAAAAAGCTTAACTTGTCACGCAGGCACGCATACAGATATGTAACTAAAAGACAGGCACTCATAACCCCATATATATATATTAGACTGATTCAAAAAAAAAATTTCCTTCTGGATTCTCGTGCTATTGTTGGGCACTGATAAAACAAAATTTCTCTAAAAAGATGGGCGCGGTCACTCAATTTTTAGAGGTGGCTATCTCGACTTCTTTGTATTTGAATTTTTTTTAACGAACGTATTGCATTTAAACATAGTCATGGCTTCGGATTACGGATAAAAATCGGAAAAGTTTTGAGTTTGTTCTTTTACAAACATAACAGAGAAAAACTGACCATACGTCGAAGTGCACACGAAACGATGAAAGAAATTTTCGAACAATGGAAATGTGCTGAAATTCCAACGCGTCGATTGAATAACGCAATCTTGAAATCAATAAAACTCCATCTAGTCTGGAAACAACTTTTAAAAAATCGAGTTAAAAAGAATTTGCCGTCACAAATATCGAAGGAGCGTAAATTTAAGAGAGATTTGGACAAACTGTTCAACGTTGCACATTTTCTTTCTGCCCAAAATGTTAACGAACTTGAGAATGGCTGGAAAGAAATGTAAATGAGTTTGAAGATAATATAAGAGTAGCATTTTGAAAATGTAAATATACGATTTATGAATAAAAGCTTATAATTTAATTTTTCGTAAAAAGTGCAAAATGTTAATGCGTATAAATAAATCTACATGAATAACGAGAGTAGTATAGACGCCATTATTGATCTACCTGGATTTGAATTGTGAATATTGCACCCTTTTCAAATTGTTAGAGTTTATTTTTGTTATGAAAAAGCTGCTGGATGTGATTTTTATCCGTAATCCGAAGCCATGACTATGCTTAAATGCAATACGTTCGTTAAAAAAAATTCAAATACAAAAAAGTCGAGATAGCCACCTCTAAAAATTGAGTGACCGCGCCCATCTTTTTAGAGAAATTTTGTTTTGTCAGTGCCCAACAATAGCACGAGAATCCAGAAGGAAATTTTTTTTTTGAATCAGTCTAATATATATATATATATATATATATATATATATATATATATATATATATATATATATATATATATATGTACACACACACACACACACACACACACACACACACACACACACACACACACACACACACACACACACACACACACACACACACACACACACACACACACACACACACACACACACACACACACACACACACACACATGTGTGTGTATGTGTGTAAAAGTATGAACAGAAGCCTGGGAAAAGAGGGCAATCTTCAACGGTATTAATTCTTCAAGCTATTCAATTGACTCGTTCCAGCTCCCTCCCGCCAATATACGTCATTGCGACGACTGCCCACGAAGTTGAAAGCGATTCTGATGTCTCTTTCGCTCTTGTTTTTAGGTGATATATATATATGTGTGTGTGTGTGTGTGTGTGTGTGCGCGCGCGTGTGTGTGTGTGTATCTATACATGTGCCTATTCCATTTTTATTCACTCCCTTTTTTGTCCCTTTTCGCTCACATTAAATTATTGAGTGGCCCTTCGAGATCTCGTTTACAGGAGTGGAGATCTCTCTCTATCCCTCTCTCTCTCTCTCTCTCTCTCTCTCTCTCTCTCTCTCTCTCTCTCTCTCTCTCTCTCTCTCTCTCTCAAACGTAAGTCTCGCGTTAGCAAAACAGAAGAAGTAGCTGCATTGCCAGCATAGGAGCCAAAGGGCCACAGGGCCTGGGGAGGCCCTGCGCACGCATACACGTCCACACGAATACGCAGGTGAAGTCTTCACTCGCGATCTTGCAGCACGTTACGAGGCTCGCCGAGTAATGAGCGGCCTCGAGCGGATGTTACTATATAACCCATGTTAAACCTGCTCTCGAGAAAAACTCGGTGAGGTTTTTGCGTCTCGCGAGTATATGTGTTGTACACTGCTTCAGCGGCTGCTGCTGCTGCTGAGAGAAAGAGAGAGAGAGAGAGAGAGAGAGAGGCGCTCGCTCGACGAATCTCAGCAACCTCAAGCCAATCCCTCAACAGCGGCCAATGCCGATACCCACCACCTACCCGCCACGATTCGCGTGCTCCCATAGACTTGTGGTACTATCGTGTTGCTTAATGCAAGCGTTTAGGTCTAGATGTGCCTTCATTCCGTCACGATCCATCTCGTCCATTTATCGGTCGTGCGAAATGCCTGCTGGAGAAGGCTGGATCGTTCTTGTTTGGGACGCGAAGGGAAATGTGGCGTGGAGAAGTGGTACGATTCCGCGAGTCATTGGGTCCGAAAAGAAACCAAGGCCTCTGATCACCAGATTTGGAATGGCTGATGTTTGAAACGGCCGATGATAAGCGGGGGACCAGCACGATCAGCAAACTGATCATCCCTGAAGGATCATGTCTAGTCCTAACCTCAGGAGCTTGGGTATCAGCATGAGCGTCTGGTAGGCTGAAGATATCCATCAGTAAGGGCGAGACATCAGCATGATCCCCTGCAGCAGCATAATCTTCGCAAATTTAGGAATCATCGTTTTCCCTGTGAGTATAACGATGCATAATTCCCGGCAACAATATGTTCCTTATCAATTTAGGCATCGTCACGATGTCCATCAGCAGGATCACGACGAGTTTAGTAATCATCATGATGTCAATCAGCAGAATCACCGTGACTTTAGAAATCATCATGATGTACATCAGCATGTTCACCACGAGTTTAGGAATCATTAGGATCCGCATCATTAGGATCGCCATGAGTTTGGGTAAATCATCAGGATCGCCGTGAGTCCAGGAATCATCAGCAGGATCGCCTTGTGTTTAGGAATCATCGTGATCCGTATTATCAACATGATCACTATGAATAAAAGATACCAGGATCTCCATTGTCATCATGCTCTCGGTGAGTTTAGAAATCATCATGATCTCCAACACCGGCACGATTTCCATCATCACAATGATCTTCGAGAGTTTACAAATCATGATTCTCATTATAAGCACGATTTCTACGAACTGAAGTATTCCCAAGATTCCCATCACCAGCATGTACTCTATGAGTTTAAGAATAATCATTACCTCTGCTATCAGCATGTTCCAGACTTCAAAAACCATCATGATCTCTACTATCAGCATCCCCCTGCGCTTATGAATCCTCATGATCCCTATTATCAGCCTGATTCCTATAAACCTGAGTATGCCATACCCTTTATCATCTCAGTATAGGTAATCCCGATAATCCCCATCATCAGCACAATCCCCGTGATGTCAGGTATCATTACGAACCCCATTATCAGCACGATCTCCACGGGCTT
>OZ023314.1:3558017-3602923 GCA_964007375.1 Ophion obscuratus | reverse complement strand
TCTCTCTCTCTCTCTCCCTCTCTCTCTCTCTCTCTCTCTCTCTTCTCGTACGAGAAACGCTGCAAAACGCCTCGCCCCATCGACATAAATAATCGCATGAATAAAGGAGAGCGCCGACGCGTCACGCCGATCTTCGCACCTCCATATTTAATATTTATTCTTCGTGCACCGAGCCAGTGAGCGTGCGATCGATCGGACCTTTTTTTTCTCGCTCGCAGGGCTGCTCTGCGATCGCGATTTGCAAGTACTCCGTATAAGCGCCTGGGAGACTTTCGGTATTTAACGTTCGCCAATTGGCGCGTAGAGGGCGTTCGCATCATCCTAATAACTCACCGAGCGATAAATCAAGGATGAACGTGCGAGAAGAAGAGAATAAAAGGGAATTGCGCCGACTCGTGCGCGTGAGCATTTTTTTTGTCCTCGGCTTGGACAACATTCGTTGCAAAATTTGACTTGTCGTTCCGTCGTAGAATTTGGGACGAATCAATAAATTATATTAAAAAAATGGATCGAATAAAAATAATAGGATAAATAAATAAAATAATGCTATAATATTAAAGCATTATTTCCTTTATTCATTCTTCTTCTTATTTTTATTCTCATATTACTTCTAGAACTGAATATTATCTATTATATCCTAACTATTATGATGAATCGAAAAAATCACGATATTACGCAATTTTCACATTTTTTTCCCAGCAAAACTTTTTTTTCATTATTTTCCATAATTCAATATACCTGTGTCCATAGAATCATGGCCCGCATGTTAAAAATATATACATATATTCATTCGTATATGCTGATAGAATGATAATTGCGCCATTAACTTTGATTATCCAGTGATTATCGTCAATTTCAAATTACGCCCGCAGATCGATTTAGCGACCTCGACACCTGGTGATGAAAATTTAACAAGTACATCCACAGCCCCGTTGCCCCTCGGTCCTCTCGGCCAATCCATCCCTCGCTTTTTTCCACTCAAGCCGGTACCGTAATTATCCTTGAAATATTAAATGAACTAGTCCGCGAGAGGGCGCGAGGGCTGGCGGAAAGACAGAGGAAGGGTGGGGGCGATAAATGAAGGATAATAGTCACAGTTTATCGGCAGGGTTAAGGCTTTTTATAGATGTTTGCGTTGTTCGTATATCTACATACTTATATATACATATATATATACATACATACATACATACATAAATACATACATACATACATACATACATATATATATATATATATATATATATATATATATATATATATATATAGCGCACTTCTCGCGCGCGTATAACATATTAATGTTACGGAAAAGGGGGATCAGAAAATCGTGTACAATCGGCGAAGATCGCATCGCTGAAATCACGATACGGAGCCACAGAATGCCTCGGCATCGAAAGAGAGCGGGGCGGAGGCTGGGGAGAGAGAGAGAGAGAGAGAGAGAGAGAGAGAGAGAGAGAGCGAGAGAGAGAGAGAGAGAGCGAGAGAGTCGGTGGGGCTACACACGTAAGGAGGGTTAATTCGATGTCGTAAAGTGGAACGACATCGCGCCTATCATCGACCATGGAAAGTTTCAAACGAGTTTACCCGCGTTTGCCTTCACGGTATATCGCGCATTAAAATAGCATAGTCTTTCTCTCTCTCTCTTTCTCTCTCTCTCTCTCTCTCTCTCTCTCTCTCTCTCTCTCTCTCTCTCTCTCCCTCTATCGCTCTCTCTCCCGCTCTCACTCTTAGGCTCAATCTCTTGATGTTCCGGACTCCGTACAGAGGACATTTCTCTATCTCCGCGGACTTCACCATACGTCGAGAGAGGCCCTATCCAATATTTCTTTTTTTTTCTCTGAATCTTCGACATCCCTCAACGACCTTCTCGTTTCCGCATTCGCCATACTTATTTATACTTACGCGCACGCACGCACGAGCCTGCCATCGCACGATAATAGATATTTCGAGATACGGAACGAACGCGAGGATCCACACAGAAATGACGTCCTCGCACGCAGGATACGTGCGTTAAAAATAACAGAATAATGCGAAGAAGCGTTGAATAAAAATTGAAACGAATATTTTTTTTTAAATTTGTATTTGAATGTCAATTTAAATTTTAATTTAACTTTTCAATTACAATTTTATATTTACATTTTTAATTGACAATTTTAATTTTATACTTCAATTTTTTTATTTAAAATTGTTAATTGTTAATTGTTAATTTTCATCTTTTATTTAATTTTATTATTCATTAACATTTTTCTCCTCCTTCCGACTAATCTCGCCATCCGATCCTCTCGGAACACTCTCAAAACGCGTCCGCAATCACGGACTCTCACGTACTCACGTATGTATATACAAATACATACGTGGCGATAAAGTTTTAACGATTACACACCGTTAATCGCATTCCAACCTGGTGTAAATCAAAGGAATTATTCATTACACGTGTATTATGTCGGTCGATAGGGCTTATCTAATTGAATGCCGAGTGTGTACACTGGTGCGCGATTTTATCGATTTAGATAAGCGTGAGATATATAGATCGATACGGTGAGTGGGCGGCGGCATGGGTGGGGAGAGATAGCGAAGTACAGAGGAGCAGACGGAGACGAATATCGCCTATTTATAATAACAATAATAATAATTATAAAAAAACAATAATAATGCCATGTACATACGTATCTTTATATATATATATATATATATATATATATATATATATATATATATATATATATGTATATGGCAATTACTAGATATAATACAGGTGGGTATGAGAAGTGGAATATCGTGGGAATGTAGTAAGCGGGAAGACTCTGTACAATGGAATCTACAATGTGAAAAAATATTATATATAATCGGTAATTTTGAAATTTTAAAAATTCCTTTTCATTTTTTTCAACGCTTCTTTGCATTCTTCTTTTTTTTCAAACGCACGTATCCTGCGTGCGAGGACGTCATTTCTGTTTGGATCCTCGAGTTTGTTCCGCATCTCGATATGTCTATCTAAAATTGCATAATTCCCGATTATATATAGTATTTTTTTTTCATCATAGATTTCATTGTACGCGGTCTTCTGCCTTATTACATTCGTCCCTATATCCCATTTTCTCATGCCCACTTGTAATATACTATACTATACTATATATTTATATATATATATATATGTATAAATACTATATTTAATCGGTGATTATGAATTTTTTGACTCATACACACATATCTAAAATGTAATAATTACCGATTATCCATTGTATTTTTTAATTTTTTTTTTCAATTTCAGATTCCATTTTCCAGGGCATTCCTCTTATTACTTTCCCACCATATTTCATTTTTATACTCGCCTGTACTATTGCAACCTGTAAAATTAGGATTGAAAAATATACTTCAGGGGGTAGTTTTCCCCCTCATACATTTTCAACTCATATGTGTGTATATGCGTGTGCGTGCGTGCGTGTGTGTCTGTGTGTCTGTGTGTGTGTATATATATGTGTGTGTGTGTGTGTGTGTGTGTGTGTGTGTGTGTGTGTGTGTGTGTGTGTGTGTGTGTGTGTGTGTGTGTGTGTGTGTGTGTACTAGCTGCCCTTTTGGCTTTGCACGTGTTGAAATCTTAACAATGGAAAAACTACCCCCTCACGTATCTTCTTTTTCAAATTTTGGTGGTATTTTTGAACATCCTACGTGGAATTGTTACCCACAAAAATCTCTCTCCCTCTCTACCTGCACCCCCCCCCCCTCCCCCTACTTTCCATTGATTTAGTTAATATCAACAATCGGTAGCGAAATTTTCTAAAAGCTCAAAAATGACAGACAATGAACCCCTTACGGTTTGATTATATGAAATGATAACGATTTACAGATTTGCAGACGAAGCATGCCTCGTTATCGGTAAATTTTTGTTAACTACTCAATTTGGTCTTTTGTTTCTAGTTTTTTTTCTGTATTTTTTAAATATATTGCTAATTGAAAATAATTACGGCAAATAATGGTAAAGACGATTGCTGAAAATGAATGTTATTATTCATTTTTTTATTCGTTTGCACGAGTTAATTTTTTTCATATGATTTTTGTTGCGTTTGTTTGTTGTAATTCTAATTAACTACGAAGTGTGATGCCCATTAGTCCAAAGCCTATTCCAGACTCCGCGATGTTATTCCGTGAAGGATTAATCGAAATGGATACAGTTGTTCTCGAGTTACAAACGATCATACATACGGATCATCCACTTTATAAATATATATTTATATATGGGGCATTCCACCCCAAATCATCTAAAAAAGCGCTAACTTTTCAACACACATATATGAACTAAATTCTTTCAAAATAAGTTTTGTTCTTTAGATAACAATGATCTTCAGGTAGCTCTACTCTCCATAGACATGAGATATTGACTCAATATAAAATTGAATAAGATTTAATACAAAAAGCTTATGTTGTTATATATTTAACTAAAATAAAAGGGTCATTGTCCATTAAATTATTAAGACATATCTAGTCAATTTCATAGATGATCATAACCATTGCCCATAGGTCTGAAAAAATGATTATTATGTACTTTTAGTACGGATTACTAAAAAATAAAAATGTTCAAATTCGAAAAAACATGGTTCCTACCGTTACCCCATTACCGTGCCGGGCTTAAAAGTTGCATAATGAGTGACAGTATTTTTAGGAAAAATTCGAAGAAAATCGATTGCTACGTGTTTTTGAAAAATCACCATTTAATATTTAGAACTCGAAAATCTTATGGAAATACGGTTTTAATGATTTTTTTACCATTTTTTTTTCTAAAAGTGACAAAAAGAACGAAAATTATTTTTAAAAAACATCGCAATCGGATCATTTTTCGCAAAGTTACGGGCGTTAAAAAAATACCGCTTTTTTTTAAATTAATATTTCGGAAGTGGCTGGACAAAAAAAGATTAAAATTGGCATTGGAGGCCTTTCTCAGTAAATACTAAAAGACAAAAACTTATGGAGAAAATCGGAGACGCAATAGGTAAACGGTATCCGATTTGGCGTGGAATGCCATATATATATATATATATATATATATATATATATATATATATATATAATAAGACTCGTCGTTTTCAGGAATTCCGCATTCTTCCCTCGATCTTTTTAACCCCCCACCCCTTCTTTTTTCCCGACGTACTTCAATCCCCAAGACTGAATTCGAAATCGGAGAGGCTAAGCAGATGCTGCGGAGAACAGAGTCGTGCTTTCCATGCTCCAATAAAATCCAGTTGCCTTTTTTTTACTTATTCTAGTGCAAATGTTACACACCGCGCTATAATCCGTGCAGATGAAAGAAAATAAGAGAAAAAAAAGAAAGAAAAAAAAACCGAAAAGAACGACCAGAAAAGAAAAGGCAGTCTAGGAGCAAAACTGGACAGTAATCCGCCATCGACAATAGAGTCTCTCGACCTCAAAAACCCCAGTCGATCGCAGCACGCTCTTTTTGCCTCGCATCTTTTTTTTCTCGCATGTCCGTTTGATCCCCTTCTGAAAAAAAAGATCCGATCTCGCGAAACACACACACACACACACACACACACACACACACACACACACACACACACACACACACACACACACACACACACACACACACACACACACACACACACACACACACTCACGCACACACACATATATATATATACGTGTGTGTGTGTGTGTGTGTGTGTGTATTGAGCCTGAGGGCCAATAATTGACCGTTCACTGTTGCAAAACTTTCGGGTTCATTGTTACGTATATATTTGATGACCATACTGCGGGGTTGCTCGTTCCACAGATAAAGAGACGGGACAGACTATGTAACTTTACACTCGGGTCAGCACCCGAACAAAACTTCAGAGAGATACCCAAGCCTGAGGATAAACATATATATATAGGGTGACAATAAAAAGGTGGGCATGTGTTTCGAAGAGTCTCGTCCGATACTTTTTGCGACTGAGAAAAATATCATCTTTGATGTTTTTGCAAGTGTTATTTTTTTCAAATCGCATTTTTCAGAAGAGTATTTGCCAAAAAGTCAATATTTCACTTTGAGTACAGCAGAATGAAAATAAGGATAATCCGAACACGAAGCACTTCTGAAAAACGTTTTTTGTGTATTCCATCATCAAGAAAAAAATTATCAAAGATGCATTTTAAAGCAGACGAATGGAATCTAATTCCAGTAAAAACACGTCTTCCTACGAGTGTTTTGTATTCGTTTTTTTAAATCAATTCAATTGAATTTAATGATCTTCATTCTACTGAGCCTAAAATAGAATTTTGATTTTTTCAGTTGAAATCATATTTTTCTAGGTCGCAAAATCTCTGTGCTAAACCCGAAAAAATCCATGGCTATCTTATTACTGTCACCATGTATGTATATACATACATACATACATACATACATTAGGGTGACTCGTTTCAGGGAACTTTTTTTTGACTCATCGTGCCCGAAAACCTTTAGTTGGTACCCAAAAACGAAGTTTCGTAAAAGGGGGGTGTTGTCAAAGAATATTTAGAGGTCGCGAATTAAAATTGAAGGTTTCCCATTTGATTAACATTGAAAAAAAATGTTTTTCTCATTATTAGTGTTACCATTCCGTGAATTTTGATATCGCGATATTTTCCAAGTGGGTTCTCATAGGAAATATGATACTCCACAATAAAGTTCACGGAGCCATGGCCGTAAATTCAACCGTTTCAGCGGCATCATTATTTCAAGTGAATATTGTGCAAAATATCTATTCAAACGATTGTAACGCCTAAGCTATTAGATATATCGAAAAAAATTCAGATGAGAACTTTGTAGAGAAAGTAATTTTCTACAAAAAAGTCTTATAAGCCGAGCCCGAAAATTCAACTCTTTCTCAGCTATAGGTGGATGAAGTAAAATAAATAGATTTTCTTTTAAACAGAAAAAAAAACTATTTATTTTACTTCATCCACCTATAGCTGAGAAAGAGTTGAATTTTCGGGCTCGGCTTATAAGACTTTTTTGTAGAAAATTACTTTCTCTACAAAGTTCTCGTCTGAAATTTTTTCGATATATCTAATAGCTTAGGCGTTAAAGCCGTTTGAATAGATATTTTCGTACAATATTCACTTGAAATAATGATACCGCTGAAACGGTTGAATTTACGGACATGGCTCAATGAACTTTATTGTAAAGTATCATATTTCCTATGAGAACCCACTTGGAAAATATCGCGATATCAAAATTCGCGGAATGGTAACACTAATAATGAAAAAAACATTTTTTCAATGCTAATCAAATGGGAAACCTTCAATTTTGATTCGCGACCTCTAAATATTTTTTGACAACACCCCCCTTTCACGAAACTTCGTTTTTGGGTACCAACTAAAGGTTTTCGGGCACGATGGGTCAGAAAAAAAAGTTACCCTGAAACGAATCACCCTACATACTTACACACACGCACACGCACACGCACACGCACACACACACACATGCACACGCACACACACACGCACACACCCTCGCACACGCACACGCGCACGCACACACACACACACACACACACACACACATACACACACACACACACACACACACAAATATAAATCATTAGATAAGTAGGCTATAAATAATGTCTACTATCAAAACTATCCGGAATAAAAACAACGTGCCCATCAATCACAGTCGGAATCCGTGATTGCGACACGCAATCCGTGATAGCGGCTCGACAATTTCTTGCTCAACGATAAAGAACGTGTGAAGCCGGAAATTTGGAAGAAAAAGCTTCTACCGCCCCGCTTGACGTTGATTTATTATTCGTTTGATGGAATGTACTCCATACTGCGATTGGATACATGGATTTCAGGGTCATATCCTGCCAAGGTTATAGTGAAAAACACGTATTTTTATGCATGACGAAAAAACATCACATCACCTGAAAAAGAACGAAGGATTGAATCAGATAATGATCGATTTTCCCCAGTGTTCCCGTACCCTCGGCAAATGGAAGGGTACGTAGAGCCTGCGGGTGATAGAAAATGGTTAATTTGGACAGGCTAATGCGTAAAAGCCCGTAAGGGCTTGGAACTAAGGAAATTCAAACGAAACTTCCTGGAAGTATTACTATTTAGTATTGTTATCATTGCTATTAGTTAGTATAATTTATATTGCTATCGTTATTACTACTATTGCTGCTACTTGCTTACTATTTTTAAATCATACTTACTATACTTACTATTCTTATTACTATTACCCTAAATATTACTGCGAGTATTCTTTCTGTTAACATTATTATTACTATTGTTATCGTTCTTATTGTGACCAGTAGTGTGCGAAGAGGAGGAAAAGGCCCCTTGAGGAGGCCCTAAGAGCAAAAGACGTCACGCCGAAGTAATGCAAAAGCGGTCCCGGGGTGACGTTTTGAAGTTGATGAAGGGGGCTTTAAGCGGGTAGGCTCGAAAGAGGAGCCCCGCACACGGGAGACGATTAAACGTCCCCTACGGTGCGTAACCAGCATTTCCCGGCGCCTCAAAAAAAAAAAGAAACTATGACCATTACTGTTATTATTACTAATATCACTACTATGACTACCATTACTTTTACTATTAGTATTACGATTCTTCTTACTGTGACTATAACTGTTATTTTTACTATTGTCACTACTAGTACTACTATAACTTATACTATTACAACTATTAATACTATTACTTCTACTATTGCTACTGTCGCTACTTATAGTACTATTAATACTACAACTACCATTACTTCTACTATTACTACTACTAATACTATTGCTACTGTTGTTACTAATACTATTATCACTATTATTTCTTCGACTATTACTACTATTGATACTATTATTTCTACTACTGCTACTGTTGCTACTAATACTACTATCACTACTATCACTACTATTACTTCGACTATTACTACTATTGATACTATTATTTTTACTATTGCTACTGTTGCTACTGATACTACTATCATTACTATTACTTCTACTATTAACTGCGGTCACTACTAATATTTCTACTAATGCTACTGTTGCTACTAACACTACTATCAGTACTATTACTTCTACTATTGCTACTATTACTACTATCACTACTATAACGTCGACTATTACTACTATTGACACTATTATTTCTACTATTGCTACTGTTGCTACTAATACTACTGTTACTTCTACTATTACTACTATCGCTACTATTATCGCTACGGTTGCTACTAATACTACTATCAGTACTATTACTTCTACTATTGCTGCTATTACTACTATCACTACTATAACTTCGACTATTACTACTACTGGTACTATTATCTCTACTATTGCTACTGTAGCTACTAATACTACTATCACTACTATTACTACTATTACTACTATTACTTCTACTACTGCTACTGTTGCTACCAATACTACTATCACTACTATTACTACTATTACTACTATTACTTCTACTATTGCTACTGTTGCTACTGTTACTACTATTACTGTCATTATTGCTCTTACTCTTACTATTCTTATAATGATAATGCTATTCTTATTACTATTATTTCTATTGCAATTACCATTATTATTATTATTCTTCTTATTATTCATGAGTGCTCTCTCAAATATATATATACATATATATATATATATATATATATATATATATATATATATATAACATGCTTGCAACGTCTTTATCAACGTCTCGTCGATTTACGAGCACGTACACTCCTCTCGCGCGCTCCCTTTTCGTTTTGCGCGCGTTGCAGTGTCCCGTTTACCCGGGCAAGTCGATAAATCGCGAGCGATGGGTGTATATAAACGACGACGGTAACGACGGCGACACGACGACAACGACGCCGAGGGGTGAAGACGGAGGCGGAGGAGGGCGGATAAGGCGGTGAAGGAGGAGGCGGAGGTTGCACGCCTTTGGGCGAGTGTACTTTATGACTCTCCGCGGGAACCGCGCTTGAGGCCGCGGTAACGTTCACGGGGTCAAGGCCACGCGCAGTGGCAATGCCGCGCACCGCATGCAAGCGGAGCGACGACACGTCGCGAGATGAACGCGCGCAGACGCTAAGTGGGCGCGCCGAACCAACGAAAAGGTTTCACTCGGCCTGGATTCCCGACAAGGTCAAGGTCAGGAGCGCCGGAGAACGGGGCAGCGAGGCGAAGGGCCAGAAGGGCGCGGGAGGTCAATGACTGCGGGGCGAGGGGGGGGGGGCGTTATCTGGTGAAATGAGGGATTGCGGACTGAGAGATTACGTATAGAGACAATTTCGAGTTTTTCGAGGGTACTTCGTGACGGACGTCATCCCCGAGGAGAGGAGGGGGAAAAAAGCGTCCGCGAAGGGGTGAAGGGTAGGGCTTTCAGCGTGAAAAAAAAAACAATTTTTTTGCGATTTTTTTTTCATCTATTTGGATAGACTAAATTTATTGAAACCTTTTGTACATTGTGAAGTGTCATTTCAAGAATATTCCGTGAAATTTGTACGCGAAATTCCCTTAATTTTATGAGTAAATCACTTTTTTTTACGAAAAAAATGTTTCAATTCGCACATGATTTTATACCCGTTACTGTAGCCTAATGCATTAAGGTAGTTCAGGAGGTAGACGTATGAGCCAAAAGTTTCGGCCGAAGCGTATATTAACATCCATGCCTATACGATGCTGTTGGTTGTAATTTTTTGACAGAGCTTCTACCCTCCATATGTCCCAAACATTTATCCCGTCGTCGAGATAAAAAAAATAATCAAAGATGCATCTCAAAGTAGATAAAATGCGTTAAATTCCACTAAAAAAAAGTTTTTAGCGAGTATATCGTATTGGGAATTTATGATTTACGGAAAATGAATTCTCTTTAATCGCGCAATTTTTTCGACTGGTATATGCTGTGAAAAATCCTTCAAGCGTGTTCACGTATTTTCATTAAGGGGTTACCCCCACTTGCGATTTTGAAAAAATCCATTTTTTTTATTGCATTTTTTTAAGTATAAGTATCTGAGAATATGTCCTGAAAATTTCAAATCGATCCGAACAAAATTTACTGAGATATGAGCGTTGAAAGAGAAGAATCCGTTGTGTAAACGACCGGAAATTGAAACTTCAAACGCGTTTTTCTCAAAATGGCATTTCTGAAGTCGGTGACCAAGATTACTCGAACACTAATGAACCGATCTTCTTGAAATTTTGCAGGCTTATTTAATACATAAAAATGTAGTCTTTGATCGTTCGATTTTTTTTTTTCGAAAAAAATGGCCGTTTTATAGCCAAAAAACAGTCGTCTTTTTCGTTAAAATCGAACCATTAACTTTGACTGTCCGCCATTTTGTGAAAAATGAATATTTCTTAAAATCCTTCGATTAAAGAATAGTTTATACTTATATTTGACTAAATCCATCTGCATTTTTTTGTCAGATGATCTACTTCGCCGCAATGTTGGTCACCGCAAACCGTGTATATAAAAACATTATTTCATTGACGGCCATTTGCCACTAAACAATGTAATATTTTTCAATAAAAAAATTACTGAAAGTTCTTCAAGATGTGTTCTTTAAGATGGTATATCGATCGATTAAAAAAGTTTTTTAGTTTTCTTTGAAAAAATTCATGAAAAAGGCCTTTTTTGCGCTACAAGTGGGGGTAACGCCTTAAAAATCAATAACGTCAATTTGCAAAAGATGACTTTGGCTTCTGATAAAATCAAAGAAGAAGTAAGTGAACAAAACAAAACGTTGCATTTCGAGGATGCAATCTTCAACGTCATCGGAATTTAATTATCATCTTTTTACTGAATGCAAATGAAATTTTGACTTGTTTACCATATGCTCAGTATTTTCTGGCAAATACTACTCGTCACAAAAATACAATTAATTTTTTTGCAATATAAACTCCTCGGTGATAAATCTCCGCGCAAGACCCTCGACAATTATATTGCCACTTTATAATTGTCATACTACATACACACAGACATTTATATATATATATATATATATATATATATATATATATATATATATATATATATGTATATATATATTTGTATATATTTATTTATATTTCTATGTGTGTGTGTATGCATGTATATATATATCATAATACTGATGATATTGCATACAACGTAATAAACTATATCCAAGCAAAGTGACAAGCACGTGTGGTAAAAAGTAAAAGAAATGCAATCGTCGAAGCCCACAAGACCGCACAAAGTACGATCGAAGATCGAAAAAAAAGGAAAAAAACCGTAAAAGGCAATAATAAAGTGACTTATATCGGAAGTACGTAAATTGAGATCGCTCGGGGCCATCGAGCTCGCATCTTTCACGGAATAACGAACATAAATAATGAATCGGAACGGCTCAATTCTCGTTTCGAAAACGAGAACGATACACAGCCGCAAACTCGTCCGGCCTCCCCCCACCCTTAGCGCTCCGCGGTGGGGGTCTCCATTGCGTAGATAAAAATTTATCGCTTATCGTTATTCTAGACTTGGGAAAAAAAGAAGAAGAGGAGGAAGAAGAAAGGAAACAAAAAAGGAATGCGAAATCAGATCGCTCCCCGGAATGAAATTTAATTGGCCGAGCGAGAGAGGGAACGAGCTCGTATAAATTGATGGGAAACGGTGGAGGAGAAGAAGACTCTCGTGAAATTTCTCAACGCCGGCAGGGACTTCCCAGAGTCCGCAAAAAAATGTATATTTATATAGATATACGTATTTTTTTTTTTCAATCCGCAATCATTCGAGCATATGCATATTTAATATTTATGCTCCGAGTATACGGAGGGCGCGTCGAAAAAACCCGCGATGACGCACATCGTCGCGAAAGTTTTGACGGAGTTGCTGAAGAGGTAAAAAAAAACGTCGATGATGTTCTTATTCGGAGACGTTGCTGTAAATTGGTGGAAAATAAATTTGGAGATCAATGCCGATGTCAATGGATACATTGCTCTTCGAATTCGTTATTCGGCTAGTGATTTTTGAGCTTCCCTCGTTGTGAAGGCGACTCTGGGGAATTTCCGTAAATAACCGGGCAAACGTGCATTTTTTTCTTCATAAATATTAATGGAATTCTAATGTAATTACTGGGATTATTCTAACGTCAGTCACTGCGATTAATATTGTAATTATAATTGGTTCGCAACAGATCGTTGGTCCTATTAATATTGATATTACTATTATTTTGTTTATGCTGTAAATTAATAGCTCTGTTAATTTTTTAAATTATATTATTTATATATGATGCTATCATAATTAGTTTGCGAGAGATCTTCATTATTCTTATTATTTTTATTTTTTATTCATGCATTTTTGTTTATATTATAAATGTGCAGCTGTATCATTAAAAAAATTATATTACATATATATATATATATATATATATATATATATATATATATATATATATATATATACACACACACAAAAATGAAGGGATATTTAAAAAATTCCAAATTTTTGGGTGATTTTCAAACAAGGGATAACTCGGAGAAAAATGGTCGTACAGAAAATTAAAAAAAAGGAAATTCTAGCTTGAAGTTTCTAGTTTTCAGATCCAGACAGTAAATTTTTTTAGCACGACCAGGTTCCAAGTAATCATCCGAAAACCAACGAACATTTTTTTTTTCAATTTTTACTCGTGTTTAAAATGGTCTGTGAACTTCAATTTTTTTTTCTTTATCATGCGATCATAAAAATATTTTAGACAATTTAATCAGCTGTAATTTGACCTTTTAACGAGCTCCGTACGAGGGTTTGGCGCGGAGTAATCGTCGATCAAAGAAAAAAAATCCATTTTAACTTTGACAATCAATTACTCGGGACTAATGGAGGGAGGGACTAAACTCGGGGTACTAATGATCGTACAGAAAATGAAAATAGGATTTTGGAAACCGCAAAACATTCACTATGACATGAGATTAGTGGCTGTTGATAAAAAAAAAATTCGAAGTGATGTTAACTGAAAAAAAGTTGAAAATATGCGAATTCAAGGATACCTGGAAAATTTGGTATAACTTTGGATATGCATGAATGAAGGATATCGTCAGTAATTTTTTAACCTCGAAATGTCCCCAAAAAACCTTCAAAGTTGCAAAGCCCCGCGATTTTTTTTCTCAGTGTCCCGAAGGTTTAAATTTATCGTTTCTGTCAAAAATCACCGTAACAAGCAATTTTTCGATTTTTATTAATTTTTTCAACTTCAAAATGGTTTTTTTTAGCAATGATGCATAATTTTTCTATTAAAAAACATCAATTACCAAGAAAAAAATGTTTTAAATATTTTTTCGAATGAATTAAATAAAAAAAAATGTTTTCCCGCATATTCACAATGCTTGATTACCTTGGTCTTTTTTTGACCGTTTCACTTACCGCCGGCATAAGTGTTACCCAAAGCGTACCACGTCGAGCATGTTACGGTAACAAAAAAATCAAGGTGTTGAAAATCACCCGAAAATATGAAATTTTTTTAATATCCCTAAATTTTTGTGAGTAGTGTATATAATATAATTTAAAAAATTTGATATAGCTGCATATTTATAATATGAACAAAAATGTATAAATAAATAATAATAATGAAGATCTTTCGCAAACTAATCGTAAAATCAAAGTTTATGAATAATAATAATAATAATATATATATTTATATATAAATATATTTATATAATATCCATGTATATTATAATTATTTTGCACGCAATCTTTACTATTGTTATTGTTAATTAAAATGATTTTGTACTAAATATTGGAATGTCCCCGACATCAATGCGACGTTCTGACTGTAACGCAGGGAGCATTTATTTCCCCACGCAGCAGCGTTCAGACGACTGCTAAGAAAAGAAGACTTCTAGTCCACCTGGAGACGAGTTTGTTATTCATTCGTTGACGAGCTCTCACTGTCGTCACATCCTCATCCCAATAAATCCGTTCTCAATTGCTCCTATCAATTCCTTACGTGTTTCTTTCTTTTCTCCGTTCACCCACTCACTCCAACAGGTTATGGGCCCAGGACTTAAGTGAACAACGCAAAAGATAAGGAATTACGACCGGTGCGCGGAAAATAAAGGAAAACCGTCGGAATCACGAACGAGACTGAAACGCGCACTAGAAAATGGCCGGAACGAACGTAATCAGAATCGAGCAGTTGAATCGCGAAAATTACGATACCTGGAAAATCCAAATACAGGCCGTATTGACGAAAGACGATGTCTGGGGTTTCGTGAACGGCACAAAAGTGAAGCCGGAAATAGTCAACGACGAGACGAGGGCAGCGGCGAGAGCATGGGAGAGAGAGGACGAAAAGGCAAAGGCAGACATGATTTTGAGCATCAAACCCTCGGAATTGAAGCAGTTAAAAGGCTGTAATACATCACGAGAATTATGGATCAAATTACAGAATATTTATCAGTCAACCGGACCCGCTCGAAAATCGACACTTATCAAACAATTAACTTACCACAAAATGAACGAAGGCGAAGATGTTCGGGAACACATGCTCGCCTTTTATGATACTGTCGATAAGCTCAGCGAGATGGACATACAAATCAATCCGGATCTACTGACAGTGATGCTGCTGCACAGCCTGCCCTCCTCCTTCGCAAACTTTCGATGCGCCATCGAGTCTAGGGATACGTTACCCTCTCCAGAAGCACTTCGCATAAAAATTCTGGACGAAAACGACTCGCGGAAAAGCGAAACTCGGGAAAACAACTCAACGGCGATGTTCGCCAAGAAATTTCAAAACAAAAGGAGACCTACGCCGAAGAAGTATGACGGCGACGGAAGAAACGACACGAGAAATTCCCATCAGCTAAAGAAGGAACAGCCATTTAAATACAAATGTCACAGATGTCGCAAGCCGGGCCACAAGGCGTCCGACTGTACAGAGAAACTCAAGTACGATGAAAACGCGAACACGGCGGAAAGCGTCTGTCTATGCGCTACCACGCACAAAGATGCGGAATGTCAGGAAAGCGCATTTCAATCGAGCTGCCAAATGTCCTGGTGCCTCGACAGTGGCTGTACATCACACATGTGCTGTGAAGACCGCCTCGGAGAAGAAACTCGCGGAAACGGTCAAGTTCACCTCGCTAACGACACATGCGCAGACGTGAAGGGAAAAGGACCGTTAACCTTCACTACAAGGTATGACGGAAAAGATACAAAAGTTAATCTCAACGAAGTTCTATATGTTCCAGATCTTAGAACGAATTTACCATCTGTCAGCAAAATGTGTGAAAAAGGATTCAAAATCATCTTTGAGAAAGCGTCAGCCGCCATCCTTGATCAAAACTGGAACGAAGTGCTCAAGGCGGAACTCGCAAGCAATGGGCTGTACCGCTTGAATGGGAGACCCGTCGAAAGCGTTGCCAGCGCGGAATGGAAAAATGGGGCGAACTCGAACTTCCGGTCAGCAATGACTTGGCATCGGAAGCTAGGACATCTCAACTTCAAGAACCTGGCGAAATGCGTCCAGCGAGGCACTGTTAAAGGTCTAAAGATCGGCAACATTCCCGCCGAAGCTTTCTGCAAGACATGCGCAAAAGGCAAGATGTCTAAGAAGCCGTTCCCGAGAACTTCTGAACGCAAAACGGAACTGCTCGAGATCATCCACACAGACGTCTGCGGGCCAATGCGTACAGAATCGCTCGGTAAGTCCAAGTACTTCGCCACATTCATCGACGACTCCTCCAGATGGTGCGAGGTAAGATTCTTGAAAAATAAGAGCGACGTGTTTCAAGCTTTCAAGGACTATAAGGCCCAAGTCGAAAATTTGACTAACAAAAAAATCAAGCACCTACAGTCGGACAACGGGACCGAATACGTGAACTCGTCTTTCGACACGTTCTTGAAAGAGAATGGGATCCGCCGACGGCTCACAATTCCGTACACCCCCGAACAGAATGGAGTCGCTGAGAGAAAGAATCGTACTTTGCTCGACACGGCACGCTGTCTCCTGGTGGAATCATCATTGCAAAACTTCTTGTGGGCTGAGGCGATAAACACGGCGAATTTTATTCGCAACAGATGCCCATGGAGCTCCCTCGACGGAAAAACAGCGTTTGAAAAATGGACCGGCGAAACCTGACGTCAGCACGTTCGAAGTGTTTGGACGCCCGGTCATGATCATGAATCGAGAGCCTAACGCGGACAAGTGGAGCGCGAAATCTCGTGAGGGCTTATTTCTTGGATACTCCGAAGTCTCTAAAGGTTCCAGAATTTTCGTCCCAGGCGAACGCAGGATCGAGATCTCCAGAAACTTCAGAGTCATGGACGAGATGGATCCGTTGAAAACAAAACTCAACAATGATCCCACAATGACTGAAGCCGAGAGACACGAAGAGGAGACGATCGAGATCCCAATAAACGAAACCAGAAAGAAGCCCGAAGTAAACGTCGTGCCCGCTGCGAACGGAGCGCCCGAACCGATCGAGGAATCGGAAACTGAACCCGAAGAACCCGAACTAGGAGAAACGGTCAAGCACGGTAGAGGAAGACCGCGTCTCGAACGAACCGGTCGCAGGGGGAGACCTCGCAAGCTATTCCACGACGCCAATTGTGCTGAAATCCTGTCTCAAGCGGCAATGCTGAGCGAAACCCCCTTCACGGAAGCAACTCGAGGTCCCGATGCTGAGGAATGGTTCAACGCCATCGCAGATGAGCTCAGGTCGATCCTCAAGAACGATACCTGGACCATCGTACCTCGTCCTCAAAACGCGAAGGTTCTAGGTAGTCGTATCGTCCTCCGAAACAAATTCGACGCCAAAGGAAACCTGGAGAGGAGAAAGGCTCGGATTGTCGCCAAAGGATTTGCACAGCGCCCCGGAGTAGACTACGATGACGCCTTTGCTCCCGTGTCTAGAATCGATTCGGTAAGAGTGATGGCAGCGCTTGCAGCGGAACTCGATATGGAAATTCAGCACTTCGACGTAAAGACGGCTTTCCTGAACGGCAAACTCGAGGAAAATACCTTCATGGAAATACCAAAGTGCATTCATCAGGGGTTGGAGAGCTTGATTCAGGCCGAACCTCGCACAAGCGTGATTCATCAAAAGGCGGCGAAGATGCTTCACGATCTGGAAGGCGAGAGCAAGGTTTGCCTTCTAAGCAAGGCCATCTACGGCCTGAGACAGGCCGGAAGATGCTGGCACGCCGAATTGAGCAAGGCATTGCTCGCTTACGGCGCGAGACGATGTTCTTCGGATTCTTGCGTCTTCTACCAGGGACAAGGCGAAGACATGATGCTGATCGTGACGTACGTAGATGACCTACTGGTCGCCTGCAGGAAGACATCTAGAATTTCTGCGCTGTATAGCTCTCTATCCACAAGATTCGAAATGAAGGACCTGGGGGCTATCCAACACTGTCTCGGCCTAGAGTTCACTCGGGAAAGGTCGAAGATCACTATCACGCAGAGAGGATATGTCACCAGCCTATTAAAACGATTTGGAATGATGGACGTCAAGCCCGTTGGCACTCCGCTCGAGCCGAACTCGAAGCTGCAAAAGGCGAGCGTGATGGACCGCAACGGCGATCTCTACCCCTACCAAGAACTCATCGGTTCGTTGATGTACTTGGCGGTGTGTACGAGACCTGACATCACTCATGCCGTAAACTACCTCAGCCAGTTCAACAACGAACACGATTCGACTCATTGGTCGGCTGCAAAACGAATACTGAGGTACTTGAAAGGGACTCAGGGCCTCGGTCTCACATACAAGAAAACAGGGAAGCCCGTGCTCGGATTTGTCGATGCCGACTGGGGAAACTGTGTCCTGGACCGAAAGTCCTATACAGGATACGTCTTCATCCTAAGCAACTGCCCGGTCACGTGGGCTTCGAGAAAACAAAAGACGACAGCATTGTCGTCCGTTGAGGCGGAATACATGGCGCTCGCAGAGGCGGCTAAGGAAGGCACACACCTCAAACGATTTTTGTCGGAACTCGGATGTCCTGGAAAGGCTGACATAAACATTTACTGCGACAACACCGGAGCGAAGAGACGGGCCGAAAATCCGGTATACCATTCGAGGACAAAACACATCGATGTTCGCCATCATTACGTGCGGGACGCAATCAGCGACGGTATCATCACTATCGAATACCTGGAAACCGGCGAGATGGCAGCAGACATTCTTACGAAAGGTCTACCCCGACCTACCCAGGTAGGAATTGACGATGAAAAAAGGGCTCGCCAAGCTCTGAAACAAGGCTCACATTTTTCAATTCAGGCTGAGCACCAGCCTGATTTCAGGCCTAGCCGAACCTCTGAATGATAACGCGGTTTCAGGCTCTTGCACACAGGCTTGAACAAGGGTTGGTAGAAAAGCCTGTACTAAGCCTGAAACGACGAAACAACAAGGCTTGAAACGAGCCTCGTTTAAGGCCTTAAACAAGGCCTGAAACAAGGCTTGTTGTTTCGTCGTTGCAGGCTTAGTACAGTCTTTTCTACCAACCCTTGTTTAAGCCTATGTGCAAGAGCCTGAAACCGCGTTATCATTCAGGGGTTTAGCTAGGCCTGAAATCAGGCTGGTTCTCAGCCTGAATTAAAAAATGTGAGCCTTGTTTTAGAGCTTGGCGAGCCCTTTGTTGATCGTCAATTCCTACCTGGGGCAGGCTTATCCCAAACTCTTCTCGAGGCTATATGAGGCCTGTTTTTAGTTTTCTATATTCTACAATGGGGTACATTTAATAAATTTGTAATTAATGTGATCTATTCCATTTTTTAATTTTATTTCATCTATACATTTTATCATCTATATATTTTATCAACTCGAAACGATCACATACTTGTCAATGTTTCACATTAAAGAAGTTTGTAACTAGTGCTGCATGATCTTGCTGTGCGTTCATAACATTGTATGCATAATTAATTCCAATTTCATGATTTTTTCATTTTATATCTAATTCGTAAAAATATCTAAACAAAAAAGATCGTACATTCGAGTGAAAAATTTCGATTGTTATCGCATCAAACTGACTCTCTTTTACTCGGTTCAAATCAATACTTTGTCGAAAATATTTCACATTCAATAAGAGCGTCACTATAGTGCAACACAACTTCGCTTTGTGTACATAACACTGTAATATTTATTTCATGGCTGTTTCGTTTCTTACTGAATTCATGAGAATGTCTAAACGAAAAAAGTTCATTTTTTCGGGTGGAAAAATGTCGATGTTTATTGCGTCAAATTGATCTAGAAAATTAAGATAGAGGATGAAGTAAAATGTCAGTAGTGTATTTTTTTTGCAGATATACAATTTCAACATATTCTCGCATTTATTGCTAATTTTTTTTTCATAAAAGTACAGAAAAAATATTATTTTAAACTTATTTTATTTTATCACAACCTGAAACAAGCCGGCATCCAGCCTTGATTATTTAGGCTTAAAATTCACCGACTGAATAAAGCTTGAAATAACCCTGAGTTTAGGCTAAGCAGCCAGTCTTGGTTCCAGGCTGCTCCAAACGATGCAATAAAGCCTGGCACAGGCCTGTCTCACTCAGGCTCGGTGAAACAAGGCTCGCACAAGCTTGTTTCCATCGTCAGCCTTTTGATTTCCTACCTGGGTAAGCACGAGAAGTGCTTGAAGCTGATGGGGATCTACGACTAACGAGATCTACGCCATCCACCCGTCAGTACTTCGAGGGGGAGTATTGGAATGTCCCCGACATCAATGCGACGTTCTGACTGTAACGCAGGGAGCATTTATTTCCCCACGCAGCAGCGTTCAGACGACTGCTAAGAAAAGAAGACTTCTAGTCCACCTGGAGACGAGTTTGTTATTCATTCGTTGACGAGCTCTCACTGTCGTCACATCCTCATCCCAATAAATCCGTTCTCAATTGCTCCTATCAATTCCTTACGTGTTTCTTTCTTTTCTCCGTTCACCCACTCACTCCAACACTAAATTTAACGATATTACTTATTTATCGTATTATTCTTATACATACACATATTAGGATGAATAAAAAATTATTTTTTTTTCCATCATTCACTTTTTCCGACGAACAGCTTTTTTTTTCTTTAAGGGAAAGCCGAAAAAAATAATTCCGCGTTTGCCCAAGAATCGCTATAACTTTTCACTTCCGCTTCCTCGAAAGCGCGTTTTTGTCCAACGAGACCCTTCTTTAAGAATTTTTATCTTCGAAAATAACAACAACAACAAAAAACCACAAACTTTCCCGCAAAATACACTTTTCATGAATTTCCCGACCATCGCGCACAATCGAGGAAAGTACGTATAGTTTTCGCACACGTTGCGCCAGAAAAATACCGTTAGGCATATACACTTCGGGGCAAAAAAGTCGTCTGAGCTGTACACGTTGAGCCGCGTGTGTAGCTACGCGAGAGAGCTTCTAAAAAAACGTACACAGGAGTCGAGTGCGTACGTGCCTCGACCCTTTCTCTCTCTCGCTCTCGCTCGGCGTAGACCGTACGGAAGCAGCTCACGCGACTGCTATGCTGCATGCCAAGAGAGGAAAATGCAATGAAGAGTAAAATAAGCTCTCTCTCTCTCTCTCTCTCTCTCTCTCTCTCTCTCTTCTCTCTCTCTCTGGTGGATTATCGATCAGACGGCGATCGAGTTTTATGCTTTCGCGTGCGCTCCGCATTCAGTTTCGAGTGTATACAACGCGTAAAGTGCGATATACGATGAGACGCGTGTAAACACATTGTATAGTTAAAAGTGTGACAGGGAGTAAGTGCATCTGACACTTAACGAAAGCGCAAGTATCGTGTATATATATACATATGTATATATATGTGTGTGTGTGTTTATTTATTTATGTTTATATATATACATATATGTGTGTGTGTATGTAGAAATGCGATGGAAAAAATAACCCTTGAATTTTAGGAAACTTTCAAATTTCTGGAATTTTTACAATTAAAAAAAAAAAATTTCGAACATTTTTACAACTTTCTCAATTCATACATTTTTTTCGATTCTTTCAGGTTTATGAATTTTTGAATTCAGTAAATTGAACGTTTTTAATTTTCAAAATTTCAGTTTTTCGCAAACTTGAGATTTCTTTTTAGATCTTACATTTATGTTCAGATATATATATATATGTATAGAAATAGGATCGAAGTAATAATCCTTGAATTTTAGAAAATTTCCAATTTTCTGCAATTTTTTAAATTTCTAACAGAAATATCTAAAGTTTTTGGAAATTTCTCATTTCATACATTTTTTTTTGAATATTTCAATCCTATGAATCTTTTGAATCAGTAAGTGGATATTTTTTCGAATTTTAAAATTTTATTTGTTTCGCAAAGCCAAGATTTTTTTAAATTTTTATATCTTACATTTATTTTTATATGTATATGTTTAATGATTCATGTTTATATATATATATAAGTGTGTGTGTGTGTGTGTGTGTGTGTGTTTGTATAGAAATGCGATGGAAAAAATAAGCCTCAAATTCTATAAAAAATGTAAAATCCTGTAATTTTTTAAATTTCTAAAAAAAATGATATCTACAGTTTTTACAACTTTCTCAAGTCATACATTTTTGGAATCTTCCAATTTTATGAATTTTTTAACTCAGTAAGTTGAATTTTTCATAATTTCGTAATTTTTCACATTTCAGAAGATTTTCTTATTTTTCGATCTAAAATTTCAAGGATTGTGGAACAGCTTACATAAGATGCTGAGAAAGATCCGCATTTCCTCACTATCTCAATTCGTTCAGGGGTTATCGGTGTTTAAACATTTCCAAAACTTCGGAATTCGACATTATTGAAAAATTATAACTCCTAAAATAGAAGAGGAAAAAATATAAAAAGTGGTGTGGATATTCCTTTCGTGGGGTACAATTTTACAAAAAAATCAGGAAAGCCAAAAATGGTCGGGGTCACGGGCTACGTGAAATGGCGTGCAATGTACCATATATGTATATGTACACATACATACATACATATATACATATATATATGTACGTGTATATATATATATATATATATATATGCAAGCGCGTCAAACAACGTTAATTTAGAGAACCATTGAGCGCCCACGACGCATCACCATTTCGTCAATAGGTCGAACTCCTCGAACACCCGCGACGATAAAATAAGTACACGCGCTCGTTCGCGGTTTCCGTACGTAGGGACACACACGGCGAGTCTCAACGACGTTGAAGACACGATTCCGTAGGCTCGCGCGCGCGCTCTTGCACGTTGCGAGCCAGAAAACGACTTTATATTTAGTTTCTGGTGCGATATATTTCGAGACACCCGTTAGGTCGACGATCCACTCTTTCGCTAGACGTTCGTCATAATGAATCTAGCCGTTTCGAACCGCGTTCGTACGTACGTACGTACGGTCGTTCCTCTTCCTTCTTATCGGACACTGACGACATTCAGAAATCCCCGGCGTGTTTTAGTTTCGGCCATTTTTTACTTGCTGGAATTTACGTCGCAGAGCGAAAAAAAGTTTGGCGAAAATAGGAGAATGATATATTTGGTGTGTCGACTAGTGCGAGAGATGTTAAAGTTGTACAAATTTGCGAATTGTAAAATGTTTAGTGCGAAAATTCGTAAAATTAAAAAAATTGAGTATAGAAAGGATTTTTGTAGTAAAAAGGTGAGAATTGAAATAAAATGGGAGCTGACAAAAATTGAGAATTTAAAATGAATCGAGTGAAAAGAATTTGAAGAAATTTTAGAATTTAAAGAAATTGAAAAGTGAAGTAATTTCAGAATTGAAATAATGATTCTAGGTATAGTGATACAATGTTGGCAATAAATTTTTTAGTTCGACAGTTTGGAGTACGAAAAATATATTACTTATCGCACAGTATTTTGAGTCTGTAGGAATATAATCCAAAAACTTCAAATCTAGGTAATCTGAAATATTTGTAGAATATTGCTTGCATTTAAATATCTCGAATATACTGATACAATTTCATTATTTTGAGAAATGTATTAATATCCAAGTAATGCAAAAAAATTGAAGAAATGTAATTTACATTTTAACATATTGAATAGATACGAAGAATATATATCTTTTATATTAAAATCTGGAAAATTTTGAACATTCCGAAAATGCTATTTATATGTTTATAAAAACATATCAAAATAGTTTCAAAAATATACCTAAGAAATTACAAATATTTCCAGAATATGCTTCTTATCGCTATATATCAAAAGAACATCTGTAAAAAATTCAATCTAAGCAAAATAAAATATTTCCCAAGTACTATTTATAATACATTCCAATATACGAAATACGTTGAAGAATTTTTTTTGTCCCTCCTGTCGATTTTTTCCTACTTCAATACCCCCGTCGCCCGTCGGTTCCCAGCGGTCGCATTTTGTACATCGGCGAGAGGAACGTCTAAAGTCCAGACAACGGTAAAATAATTGAGTTCGCTTCTCGCACCACGCCGATTTTCTTCGTTCGCCCGCAAACGCATCGCGTTTTTCACCGGAAGATAAGAAGAAAAAAAAATTGCTCGCTCTTACGATCGAAATTCCGCAAATTGCGAAAAGAGAGGAAGAAACAGAGACAGAGAAAAGACGACAGGCTAGGAGAGGCAAGAGAGAGAGAGAGAGAGAGAGAGAAGCAGTTCCGTACTCTGGAACCAAAGTTATTTAAAGAAATAATTTAGAGACAGAGATACAGACAGACCGACAGACATATATACATTCAGACAGGCATACAAACAGAGAGACGGACAGCCCGATGGACAGACAGATAAACAGCCATACAGTCAGACAGACAGACAGATAGCCAGCGAGAATAAATGGACGGATAGACAGACAGGCAGAAAGACAGACGGACAGACAGACAGACAGACAGACAGACAGACAGGCAGACAGACAGACAGGCAGGCAGGCAGGCAGGCAGGCAGGCAGACAGACAGACAGGCAGACAGACAGGCCGACAGACAGACAGACAGACAGACAGGCAGACAGACAGACACACAGACAGACACACAGACAGACAGACAGGCAGACAGACAGACAGGCAGACAAATAGGCAGGCAGACATACAGACAGACAGACAGACAGACAGGCTGAGAGACAGACAGACAGACAGGCAGACAGGCAGACAGACAGACAGACAGACAGACAGACAGACAAACAGACAGACAGACAGAAGTACATAGTACATACAGCACACAAATAGCGGACAGACAGACAGATAAACAGCCATACAGTCAGACAGACAGACAGATATGCATAGTACATATAGCACACAGACAGACAGATAGCCAGCCAGAATAGATAAACGGATAGACAGACAGGCAGAAAGACAGACACATTCAAACAGACAGACAGACAGGCAGACGGGCAGACGGGCAGACACACAGGCAGACGGGCAGACAGACAGACAGACAGACAAAGAGACAGATCGACAACCAGACAGATGTACAGATGTACACGGTACATACAGCACACAGACAGCGGGCAGACAGACAGACAGCTAGAATAGATAGACGAAGAGACAGACACGCAGAAATACAGACATACAAACAGACAGACACACATACAGATGTACAGACAGGTAAACAGACAGACGGACAGGCAGGCAGGCAGGCATACAGAGAGACAGACAGGTAGACAGTCAGAAAGACCAACAGACAGACAAATATACATACAGCACACAGACGGACAGACACAAAGAGGGAGAAGCAGAGCGCGAGAGAGAGAGAGAGAGAGAGAGAGAGAGAGAGAGAGAGAGAGAGAGAGGAAGAGAAACACGCACAGTGAGAAAAAGCAGAGAAATGAGTACTTGAGTCCATTTACCAAGTACATTAAAACACTTCACAAGTTTTTTAAACACATTTATTCGCGCGCACCGCATACGAGCAGATTTTATATGGTTTTCTCTCATTGCGACTAATGCTACGAGAGCGTTCGAGTCACGCGAGCTTTCCTCGCTACCCCCCAACCCCCAATCTCTCTTATTTCCCGGCTCTTCTCATTGCGAGTATTCCGCGGCTTTACTCCGCGTTGCAATATAAATGAGACAAGAATGGTGGCCAGTCACCCTCTCTCTCTCTCTCTCTCTCGCTCTTTTTCTCTCTAAGAGTCTCTCCAAGATCCCTATGCCTTTTTGCGATCGCGATTTGTGCGTGTCCGTGTCACGCGTCATAATGGGCTTTTCTTATGCGACAATAAAACGCTGTTCGAGCGTTAACTCGTCCGCTAAGCAGGGCTCTTCAGCTGAAAACGACGAGATGCAGGGGGGGGGGGGGGTGATCACGGACCGCCAGCATTGCCGGCCTTAACGATCTCGCAGCGATCGTTCCTACTGCGGACAGAAGAGATGATCCTCCTGTCAACTCCCCCCCCCCCGACCCGCTTCTGCCCTTCTCCGTCTCGTGAAAATTCCCACAAGAATCGCGAGATGCACTCAAACGGCGTGCGCCCGAGAGCCATAAAAGACGCGCGCGCGCGAATCCCTCAGAGATTTACGAAAAGAAACTGGACAACCGAGTTCCGCAGACGCGATGATAAAAAAGGTCCTGGCAAGAGTTCCCCCGAGTCCTGTCAATGCTGTATAGCGACGTCGAGGAACGATCAACGAATACCACCGAGCGGGCGCCCCCGCTCGGTCGTACTGTTCACCTCGTCTTGTATGCACGGTTATATATATTTGTGTGTGTGTGTGTGTGTGTGTGTGTGTGTGTATATATATATATATATATGGGAAATTCCACGCCATTTCACCTAGCCCGTGCCCACACGGAAATAAAAAATATGTAAAAATATATTTTTCGATATATTAAAAATGGAGGTAAAATAGATTTCCGATATATATTATGCATCTTAGATATAGATTAAAAATATATTCGCGATATCGAAGTTTTCGTCCAAAATAGATCTTCAGAATGTTACGTATATTCGAACTATATTGAAAATATACTTACAATTTACTCAAATTAACCTCAAAATATACTACAAATGTATTTTAACTGTATTCGACTTACAATTGAAATATACTTTAAATGTATTTAAAGTACATCTAAAATATACACGATATATGTTCATACTCCGTTTAAAATATACTTGAAATATGTTCATAATACATTTTAAATATTATTAAAATATATTCAACGTGTACTTAAGATATACTTGGAATATATTTAATCTATACTTGAAATATTCTAAAAAATTTTGTTACGACGTTATTTACATCATTGCACCCCTTTACGAAATTTTTCCTTGTCGTTAATTACGATTATGGCGTTTGCGGTTCACATATTTTAATGGTTCAAATTTAAATTATATGAGACGCTTACACGCCGTAAGGTGGTTTCGAACCCGGGACTTCTGAGTGATGAGCTGGGATCTTCCCCACTGAGCTAGTTCTACTTGATAAATTAATTTTCGTATCGTCTATATATGGTTATACATACACAATGTTAGTTTATTGAGAAATGTGTGGATTCACAAGACTAACTAACATTATCGGATCAATTACTTAATTGCGTTCGCATAGAGAGCGATAACCGAATAGAATTACGAGATTACATAACCTTCGATTTTTTTGTCCGATCATTTATTCCGGCTAGTGCGGTCTTCGCGAGATACCGACTTGAAGATGTGTGTGTGTGTGTGTGTGTGTGTGTGTGTGTGTGTGTGTGTGTGTGTGTGTGTGTGTGTGTGTGTGTGTGTGTGTGTGTGTGTGTGTGTGTGTGTGTGTGTGTGTGTGTGTGTGTGTGTGTGTGTGTGTGTGTGTGTGTGTGTGTGTGTGTGTGTGTGTGTGTGTGTGTGTGTGTGTGTGTGTGTGTGTGTGTGTGTGTGTGTGTGTGTGTGTGTGTGTGTGTGTGTGTGTGTGTGTGTGTGTGTGTGTGTGTGTGTGTGTGTGTGTGTGTGTGTGTGTGTGTTTAAATGTATATATACACTGAATTAATCGAAAGTGTATCATTTATGAGTATTTTTTATGATTCAAACGGATCTTGAGACTATTCATGGTATATTACTATATATACATATAAATATATAGTAATATATATTCAGATATACATATAGCAAACCTTAAATATATTCGGATATCCTATTAAAAATGTATAAAGCGTACTTTAGTCATGTAATTTCAATACATTTTATATGCATCTTGAATGTACCTTTTTTTAGATGTCACCATACATTGTCCGTTATGCTCCCGAGTATATTAAACATATATTCAGCATATACATCTAATATATTTAATGTACATCTTAGAAGCTATTTATGTTTATATATCGCATAAGTTTTTAATCATATCCAAAATTATACTTGACATATCCAACCTTTCGTACAAAATGTATTTGATATTTGTTTTATGTATCTTTCGATATATTTTTTATATATTTTATTTCCATGTGGGGTGACCTCAACCATTTTTGGTTATCCTGATTTTTTTTTTGGTACAACTGTACCCCATGAAAAGAATATCCACACCAATTTTTAGATTTTTATCTCTTCTCTTTAAGGAGTTATAATTTTCCAAAAATGTCGATTTCGGAAGTTTCGAAAACGTTGAAATGCTGATAACTACTGAAGACATCGGCAAGTGTAATTTTTTGCCATTTTGAAGTATACTTTCGTCGAAAAATATGAGAAAAAATAATCAATTATCAATATCAAGGTTTTTTTTGCTTCTAAGGTGAAAACTTTTTTTTTTTAATGATTGACTTTTTTCATTTTTTTTCATAAAAAATCGTTAAAAAGAGTGGCCTATTCTATGATTTTTAAGACTAGTCTCATTACGGGCCCATTATTTCGTCTATATTTTTTCGAATTAAACATATTTTTTTTTAGAAGATTTTTATCATTTTAATGTCCAGTAATGGTATTAATGATTTTGTGACTTCCAAGTCGGCTTCCACAGGCCGAAAACGGTTTATTGTTAATTTGTGCTGAATTTGACGATTTTTTGTTTGTCAAATTCGAAATAGTTATTTTTTTTTATTAAAAATATTAATTAAAGAAGTATAATAGAAATTGTGTGCGTGTGTTTGTGTGCGTGTGCGTGTGTGCACTATATAGCTATTTTATACACGGATCTCGTCCTCAACAACCTTTCGTGTAATTTTTTCTACGGTGCTTAGCCACATGATGCCTACAAGTATTGCCCTGCGATATATATTAACTCTAATTGTACGCTGAATGTGGAGAACAAAGCTCGCCTGTTAGCGAGATAGCTTCACGAGGCAGGATTCCTCGAGTTCCTTCGACGAGTACCGTAATGTCGATGGTGCGTACCTATCCGTTATAAATAGGTATAAAATCTTGTACATATATATAGATGTATCGTTGGAAATTAATATTATTTTCTACCGGATTTATATTGAAATATATATTTATGGAGAGTTGATAGGCTCCTTGGAGACTTTATCATCGCATGTCAATTAACGGGCTACACCTAGATGGTCGCCGAAAAAAGGTATTTTCGTGAATTTTTTCCAAGTAAACGTGTGCAGGTTATTCATTTTTATTTTATTTCGAAGAGTACGGGGTTGAGGGTCTTTTAAAATTTTTGTATTGAAAAATATTTATAAATTTGGTGGATAGAATTAATTAACGTATTTAGTTTTTGCATGAAATTATGTAGTGCTTGGACGAAGGATTTGATAAAGTATTGATTTTTGAAAAAATGGCCGCAGTCCAAAGTGAAAGTATCGATTTTCCTTCGAGGAAAAAAATTCCTTCGAGCACTATTTCTTGACGTCCAAAATTTCTTGACGTGCAGTGATTTTGGAGATTTCGCGGTCGTCGATATTGAAAAAGAAAAGAAATCTTGAGAAAAACTTATAAACCCATGTAACTCCCTCAATTTTGACCGAATTCATTTTAAAATATGTTATTATTTTCCGAAAATTTAAATTTTCGGAAAAATATGTTAAATAAGTTAAATACGAAATTAAATACGAAATGTTATATTTTGAGAATCCGTCAAAAACGCAAAATCGATATTATCAAAAATTTCAACCGGCTTCAATACTCCCTTAAGGCCACAAACTTTCAATTTAAGGTATATAATTTTTTTATCATACTTTATTAGTCTAGGGTCTTAATTTTCATATGCAACAAAAATTTTCGTGAAAGATCCGCCCCATGCGCTATAGCGAACCACCTAGTTGCGATGTTCTTTTTTTTTCTTTTGCGTTTATCTCAAAAACTATGTTTTTTTCGAAAGCGTTTAAGACGTACTTTGAACTCTATTCATCCCATTCACTTCAAACTCGGAACGAGCAAAGTTTATAACACTTTCTATCGTATGACCGACTAATTATTTCCGTAGGTTTATCTATTTGTTAATAAAAAAATATTAAAGATTCTTTTTTTTTCGTCAAAAATCAAATATTCTCTTCTATAGCTTGGCATTTTTGGAATTATCAAAATTCCACAACAGTATCCTGATTATTATACTAAAAGCACTGAACAAAAAATCTGATTATTATACTAAAAGCACATTTTTTTATTTCGCACGAGCCTAGTTGCCAGAAGTGCCTATACTGATTGGCCATGTAGAGATGGCCACCCTATCTTTAAATAATAATAACTTGATTGTTTATCAATATTTAGCAATATAAAACTCTACTTTGCCAAGACTATGTGTCAATTGCATGTAAAATATCAACCGTAACAACATTTTATTAACTTTTTTTTTGAATAACGACTTGTTTTTTGGGCCCAAGCATACGCAGGCCCGTTGAATATAAAGTTTTGTGTAAAACTATTTATCAACAAGATAGATAGATCTCGTATACACACATACATACATACACACACACACACATATATATATATACAGGGTGTCCCATTTTAATCTTACACCTGAATTTTCTCGAAAAATATGGCTCGGACGAACTATTGTGTGGAACAAAACTTCTAGGGATTGAAGGGGGACGTTTGAAAAAAAATTATTTGAGGAGCCAAAATTCAAAATGGCGGCGTTACAAAGGCTGACATGTTTTTTTCAAACGGAAACATAACTTTTTTTTATTGCCAAAAAATTTGTCAGCTGAAAACTAAAAACTTTTGTTGAAAAAATGTTTCGATAAAATTCATAGTTTTCAAGTGAGAACATCATTTTCATGCCATCAGCCATGCAACCTCCTACGCTTTGGCTAACGCAAATGCCGGTGGTAGGGACAATTAGACTAAATGTCTCACGGCAAGCCGCTCAATGTTGTATTTTCGAATGTATGACCACTTGAACAAAAAAAGAATCAAATTTTTTGTTGAAAATTTTGTTTTTTTTTGTTTTTTTGTTTTCAAATTTGGACGATATTTCATGAGAAAATTTTGGAGGAAAATCGATGAAAAATAGTTTTTTTTCCATTTTAATAGCGTTTCTGCTATTTTCAGGCCCAAAAACGTGTTTCTTTAAATCCTTGACGAACTTTGATCACGATGGGTAGAAACACACACACACACACACACACACACACACACACACACACACACACACACACACACACACACACACACACACACACACAAATCCTGGATACATCTGAAATAATTGAAAATGATGTTCTCACTTGAAAACTAAGAACTTTATCAAAAAAAATTTTCAACAAAAGTTTTTAGTTTTCAGCTGACAAATTTTTTGGCAATAAAAAAAGTTATGTTTCCGTTTGAAAAAAACATGTCAGCCTTTGTAACGCCGCCATTTTGAATTTTGGCTCCTCAAATAAATTTTTTTCAAACGTCCCCCTTCAATCCCTAGAAATTTTGTTCCACACAATATTTCGTCCGAGCAATATTTTTTGAGAAAATTCAGGTGTAAGATTAAAATGGGTATGTATATATATATATATATATATATATATATATATATATATATATATATATATAATTTCTCTATGTCGTTATATCTGAATATATTATTAAATATCGTATATATAATTTCAACAACTGGAATGAATAAATGTAATTTTATTGATAAATGTAAATAAATATGGTAGTTAGTCCCTGGTCCACATTGCCACGAGAGTAAGCCTCCGCGATCTTCCAGACTAAAAACCTCCGGCGTCTAAATCTCGTGAAAATTAATTGGACCGATTAGTTTCTCGCTTGGATTTTTTTTCTTTTTTTTCACTCCATTTTTTAATGTCACACCGCGGCGTGTAGGGTAATAGTGACAGAACCTAAGAAACATGCGGTGACAGAACTCATTTTCATTAGGCGATTCATGTCCCGATTTCCGTGCCCATATATATATATATAAAGAGAGAGAGACCCGAAGAAGTTCAAAAAATGGAATTTCGGCCCTCCCGTTTCGTTTCCCACCGTGTACGCTATTAATCTCCCCGATCCCATATGTTTTGTCAGCTTTTATCGTTATCCGTGACCGATGCGTTGACGATATTGAAAAATATTTTACCGGATTTTCTCTCCGATCCGGTTTTTTCTTACCCAAAACATTTTCTCGCCTGTCATTCTCTCTCTCTCTCTCTCCGTCTCTCTCCCTCCCTCTCCAAGTCCCAAATTATTTTTTACGATACACAAGACCGCGTCCTCTTTTTCCTCCCTACGGGATTAAGACTCGCGGCAATTATTTCGTTGAAAAATAAATGGATAAAAGTGAATAAGAATTTTCAAAAAAGTAACAAAAACAAAAATAAACGACCCAAAAGAAGCGGGAAAAAAGCTCCGAGGGATAAAAAACGAAGGCGTGCTGAGCGGGTTTTCGTCGTCGCATAACTTTCCTCTTTATTTGCTCCAACGCGCGTAATCGCGGCAGCTCGAGCTAAATCGGATTAGACGTTTTAGCGTCGTCGTTTTCGCGCGCGCGGCTCCCGAGACGATGAGCCCTCTCGTCGACGCCGCGGGCTTCCTCTGAAAAATCTCTCACTCCTCGCCTATTTATCTCCACCCTCGGCGTTTTACGTGCGTTTCGAGACTTCGAAAAAAAAAATCAAAATAAAATAACCAACACCAAAAAAGAAATCAAAATAAGGGAGAAAAAGAACCGAAAAAATGTTACTTGGATTTCGTCGAAGAAATCAACCGGTCGTGGACGCACGCGGTCTTGAGATGTCATACAAGCCAGGAGTCATACTCGCAAGGCTTACGCGGGCAACCGTAATACGTTGACAAACGATCGTCCGCGCTAATATATATATATATATGGGACATTCCATGCCATTTCACTTAGCCCGTGGCCCCGACCATTTTTGGTTCTGCTGATATTTTTTTTGTGAAATTGTACCCCATAAAAGGAATATCCACACCGATTTTTAGATTTTTATCTCTTCTCTTTTAGGACTAATAATTTAATAATATACTAATAATAAACTTTAGGAATAATAATTTTCCGAAAAATTTTGATTTCGGAAGTTTTGGAAACGTTTAAACGCTGATAACTCCTGAACCAATTGAGATATCGACAAATATCACTATATAGTTTTAATTTCATTTTGAAGCATACTTTCATAAAAAACATGAAAAAATTATCAATATCAACGTTTTTTCTGCTTCTAAAGTAAAAACTATTTTTTAAAAAGATGATTGCTTTTTTTCATTTTTTTCCAAAAATTCTCCAAAACAGAGTGACCTACTCTATGATTTTTAAGACTAGTCTCATCATGGGCCTATTTTCCTTTTATTTTTTTTTTCGAATTAATCATATTTTTTGAGAAGATTTTTATCATTTTAATTTTCAATAATGCTATTGATGATTTTGTGATTTCCAATTCGGCTTCGTTAGGCCTGAAACGGTTTATTTTTTATTTGTGCGGAATTCAACGAAAAATAATTATTATGAATAAAAAAACATTTTTTACTCAAAATAAAAACACTCCAATATCTACAGCCAGGTCTCAGAAGTATTGGCCTTCCGCTGACTGGTTGATGCACCGGTGCACGGCTGAGCGGTCACCGCTCCGAGTATCGGCCATGCACAACGCTGCTCGAAGGGCCGCCGGAGCCGGATCCCGACCGCCCATCCAACAATGTCGGTTTTATATATAAATTTATATATATATATATATATATATATTGTAGGTACGAGGTTTCGGAACCTTCGGGAATGCGAATCTCGAGAGGTTGCGGGTTATTCGCGTCGTGGCGACCCTCGCACCCGAGAAAACCGGATGTATATTTTATTACATTCGCACCTAAAGTCCGTTTATTGCATAATTTCTCTCTCTCTCTCTCTCTCTCTCTCTCTCTCTCTCTCTCGCTCTCCCTCCCTCCCTCTCGCTCCCATGTGCGCTCCCATCTAGAAAGGAACGAGAGTCTCGTTCGCGGGCGAATAATTTTTCTTGAAAAAGATTTTTCGCATTTTAGTTTTTTTTTCTTCGTTTTTCTTATTAATTTCAAAGGAAAGGTGTTTGACATTTGCCGAAATATTGCAAGCCGCATTGATGAGAAGACGAGTGAATTCATATATATATAATTCATATTAGGAGATCGCACAAATGCTTGCGAAGAAAAATAGCTCGAAACATATGTAAAGATAAAAACAATAAAAAATATAAATGAATGCGTCTTCTTTTTGTAAGAACGGATGTATATATATATACATATATATATGTGTGTGTGTGTGTATATATATATATATATATATATATATATATATATATATATATATATATATATATATATATATATATATATATATATATGTACAGGGTGTCCCTCTTATCTCTGCCACCCGAAATAACTCGGTAATTTTCAACGTCAACAAAAAATGTTCCAGACAAAAGTTGTACGGTGTGAAGGGAGCCATCAAATGGACCAGTTTTTTTTTTATTTCGGTGGAGGCGCTGACGCACAGTGAAGGTCACCTCCGCTTTTTTAAATTGAGTGGTACATTTTTTTTCAACCATCTTGTGGCGTCCCGTAAGCCGCATAAAAACATTAGGGGGTCAAAGTCGTTCAAGGTCATTCAAGGTCGCTTATTAAAATGAAATACAAATCTAAATATCTCGGATCACTACCAAATATTTGGCGGTGATCCGAAATATTTAGATTCGTATAATCGATGCTGGCCTTGAATGACCTTGAACGACTTTGACCCCCAATGTTTTTTATGCGGCTTGACGAGCTCCACAAGATGGGTGAAAAAAATGTATCATTGCATTGAAAAAGTTGGAGGTGACCTTCACTGTGCGTCAGCGCCTCCACCGAAATTAAAAGGATTAGTCGCATTTGATGGCCCCCTTCACACCAAACAACTTTTGTTTGGAACATTTTTTTGTGACGTCGATGATTACCAAGTTATTTCGGGTGGCAGAGATAAGAGGGACACCCTATATATATATATATATATATATATATATATATATATGAGGATATTTTTAAAGGCAGATATATAGTCATAAAATATATCGAATCTCCAAGATTTGTAAAAAAACTGTTAAAACTTGTGCAAATAAAACTTGATTTGATTGACATATCCAATCTTCGAGGATTATTTTCATATTTTTTGTACATTTCAACCATGAAAGCTGCAAATATACAAATATGCATATACACATCCAAACAGGCATCTACATGTATGTAGCAAGAGAAGTGCTGAAGCGATGTGAAAAAAAATCTTTGAAGGCTTTAGTTTCAATAAAACGTTGAATCTTTAGAATTAAAAAATCTCAGTAAGCGTTGTTAATATTATTATATAGTGCATATTCGTGTACTACATTCATATATGTATATAACTGTATGTTGTATATGTCTATATATATAAACGCATGTAGTACACGAATAAGCACGGTCTATTGTCATCACGAGACGATCTTCATTCCCCTTAAGGCTCTTAGCTCAATAACTCAGGCGCAAATTCGAGGTCCTTAAGGAGTCCTTTTACCTCTTCATTTCTTCGCGCGGCGATATTATCGCGATCGTAAATCATGCCGGTACGATCCCATATACACGGGGTTTATGTTCACGGGGGAATTTGGCTCCGCGATCACGTATATATATATATATATATATATACACGTACGCGTATGTGTATGTACTTTAGGTGGAATAATGTATACAGCACCAATCTCGTCTTACTCTGTCGAAAACTTTCGTGCACTTGTATGCAACCGTGAATAAAAAAAAGTAATACGAGCCGTTCTTTTTTTCGCTACGTTATTGCTTCTGAGCAAATTTCAAAGGATTTGTCAGACACAGATAACAGATAAAAACAGGGATACAAAAATATTTGTTGAAATTAACTAATTGCGATTATTGAATGCATTTTTATTCGAATTAATTAAAATTTGCGGTAGGCAATGTTTCCTTTCTATTCTACTAGTACAGAGATTGTGTTCTAATATATTGATTTATTCAAATCAAGATCGATTCAGCACGGTTGAGTAATAAAAATTCATATGCTTCAACTCAATTGCATACTTAGTATTATTCACGCAAAAAAATAATCGGTCGTACGAAGTAAGGGGGTCTATGTAGATTTTTTTACTTGAATGACCGAGCTAATTTATGGAAGCAGTAGTACGCTCCGTGGCCGGAGTGTGGCGCAGGGCCTGAGGCTTCTCCCGCGAGCCACATGTACTCCGAGCGAGCACAGAGCCGAGTCCGCGGAAACGTATCAACGCACGCAAGTGTATTCCTTAAGGGGTTACCCGCACTTGCGATTTTGAAAAAATCGATTTTTTTTATTGCATTTTTTTGAAGTATAAGTATCTGAGAATATGTCCTGAAAATTTCAAGTCGATCCGAACAAAATTGACTGAGATATGAGCGTTGAAAGAGAAGAATCCGTTGTGTAAACGACCGGAAATTGAAACTTTAAACGCGTTTTTCTCAAAATGGCATTTCTGAAGTCGGTGACTAAGATTACTCGAATACTAATAAACCGATCTTCTTGAAATTTTGCAGGCTTATTTAATACATAAAAATGTAGTCTTTGATCGTTCGATTTTTTTTCGATAAAAATGGCCGTTTTATAGCCACAAAACGGCCGTTTTTTTTTCGTTAAAATTGAACCATTAACTTTGACTGTCCGCCATTTTGTGAAAAATGAATATTTTTTAAAATCCTTTGATTAAAGACTAGTTTATACTTATATTTGACTAAATCCATCCGCATTTTTTTTTTCAGATGATCCACTTCGCCCCAATGTTGGTCACCGCAAACCGTGTATATAAAAACATTATTTCATTGACGGCCATTTGCCACTAAACGATGTAATATTTTTCAATGAAAAAATGACTGAAAGTTCTTCAAGATGTGTTCTTTAATATGGTATATTGATCGATTAAAAAAGTTTTGTAGTTTTCGTTAAAAAAATTCATGAAAAAGGCCTTTTTTGCGCTATAAGTGGGGGTAACGCCTTAAGGCCTTAGGCCACAGTAACGGGTATGAAATCATGTGCGAATTTAATAACTTTTTCGTATGAAAAAGTGATTCACTCATAAAATTAATTGCACATCTATTTAGTATGCATATATGTGTAATTATATTCATATACATAATTACATATGTGTAATTATATTCATAACAAGCTGTTAGAAAAATTATATATTTTTTTTCGGTGTACAAAATGGCCGACGACTCGAAACTTCACGAAACAGCTTTTTTCCAATTGGCGTGACAAATAACTTCAACAATTTTCACTCGATTTACTTCAAATTTAAAAGTTATGTTCCTAATTGCATTTCGCAGAGGAGTACGTACGGAATTTCTGATTAATCGAAAACTTTTCATTTTATGAGCAGTTTATGAGCAGTTATAACGAAATTTTTCACTGAACATTCATTTCTTAAGTTCAAATACCTGCAGCTTTTGAATAAAACAATATTTTTTAAATTCCGCACGTACTTCTCTAGGTGTTCTAATGTAGATTGACGAGAATTTTTGTTTTTTGTTCTAAGTAAAAAATTGTGGATACTAAATGTCACGCCGCGTCGCGCCTCAAAAAAGATGACAAAAGAAAATAGTATTCGGCCATTTTGTACATCGAAAAAAAATATATATATTTCCTAACAGCTTGATATTCATACTAAATAGATGTGTAATTAATTTTACGAGTGAATCACTGCATACAAAAAAAATTGTTAAATTCGCACATGATTTTATACCCGTTACTGTGGTCTAGAGCCTTAAGGGAGCATCTCTCTCTCGAAACGTCAAAAAATCGTTTTTTGCATATTGTTATACTGTGAACTGTGAAAAATATTTTAAGACCAACCGGACCCGAAAATTCTAAAAATTCACATTATCGCGATTATCTCGAAACTACATATCTTGACACTGCGGGATTGATGTGTTGAATAACTTTCACACTATTGACTTGAACTTGCACAGTTAGCGTTCTAACAGTAGTAATTTTCGGTTCACGATTGCATATTTTAATCGCATGAACCATTTCTTGCATGTAGCAGCCAAACGTAGTAATAAAAAATACCCGAAGTCTGAAAAATTGTGAAGAAATCTTCCCTTCGAAAAAAAAAAAAAAATATGAAAATCAGCAATTTGTATGCAAAAGAAATGGTAAAGAAAAAATTTCTTTACCATTTACCCGATAGAAAAATACCCGAAGTCTGAAAAATTGTGAATAAATCTTCCCTTCGAAAAAAAAATCATGAAGATCAGCAATTTTTTCCGCGCCCATGGGTACTCCCTAAAAATATATATTTAACCCCTAATAGTCACACGGGGTAAAATACACCCCAGCCAATTTTCAACCTCGGATTCCGGTCCGAAATTTTTCGAAAATGGGCCTAGTATTGCCATCTACAGGCTATTTGAACCTTCAAGAAGGGCGCCGAGTCGGTCCTATTTGAAAGGGCCCGTTAGTATTGTTTGAACAGCTGATTGAAGCGGAGTGTGCGAAAATCTGGGGTGCGCCACACCCCATGTGACTACTGTGCTAAAAAAATTGTTTTTGGAGCGAGTTTTTTTTGTGAATATTTTGTGTCAATTTACCGCAGTAAGTAACTAAAAAAATGTTTGTAATGTTTTTATTTTTTTTTCTCAAAATTTCTCAGCAATTTTTATTATATTCGATTTATTATATTCACTTTATATTCGATTTATTATATTTGATTTATATTCGATAGACATGGCCTATAATCCGGCTTGAGAAAGTAACCATGGAGCAATGTTTAAAATCGCTGTATATGGACCTGATAAAACCGCACCTGCAAGAACGGTGCACCATCAGCTCACTCCAAAATTATTTAAAAACCGGTATTAATGCCATTTTAAATGTTCGGGAAGCGAGAAACACTGACAACAAGCGTCCCAGATTGGATAAACAATCGAGATGTACTTTATGTCCCCGAGGGAGCGACAGAAAAAGTTGTATGCAATGCCCATCGTGCGAACGAGCTATGTGCGACAGGCATAGGGCATACATTTGCATTGATTGCGGGATGGGCATCGAGTAAAAAAAATAACTATAAAATAAGTTTAAGAACACTTGTAGTTACCATGTAATTTTTTTTGAAATTTTTTTGATAATAAAATATCAATAAATTGAATAAAATTGGAGTATAATTTTCTTCAGAAAAGTCCGCGCTTCAGATGTTTAAATAAATATACTTTTTGAAGCGGACGATTATTCCACCTTCCTTACCTTAAAACATGATCTTTCGGGTATATCAAATGATTTTTATTTTTTTTTTAGCCAAAAATTAAGAAAGTTATACGAATTTTTGTAAAGAAAGTCATTTTTTCCGAATTTTTTTTTTCAATAATTTTTTTTATTAGAAAAAAAGAAGCGATTGGAAAATAATTTATGCAGTCTTGCAAAAAAAGGTTGAAAATAGACTGTAGAATTTTGTAACCTTTTTTTTGCAATTTTTGCATGATTTTTTCACTCGTCAAAGTGGGTGGGGTGTAATACACCCCGTGTGACTATAAGGTTATTTTTAGAAGGTGTGACTATAGGGGGTTAAATTCACCACACCCTTATAGCGAATAAATATATTTTTCATCCGGATATACCTCTTAGACGTTCGAATCAATAAAGTATTTCCATCGAGTACCTATTAATTGTCGTCTTCGTCAACAAATGCCCCAAAAAATTAAACCGAAAAGACTCGTATGGTGCGAGGCAACGAAAAGACAAATTTGACCCAAGTAGATTCTAGTTAAGGGAGACTTTGTCCTTGAAATTTTCGAAAAATCAATTTTAGAAGAAGCTAGGAAGCTAGAAGAAGAGGAGGGATGCCTCCATGGACCAGGCATTGCCGATTAGCGGTAATTATAAACACATCTGTGTCAACACATTACAAAACTTTAAACGCGTTTTTCTCGAAAATACGTTTTAAAAAATGGCTGACATTCTCCTGACCGCTGTAATTAACATATCGACCTGAAATTTGGAGAGCATACTCAGAAAATATGTCTTCACGGAATGACGGATCGTTTTTTCGATAGATACATTTTTCCATTTATTATTCATCTTTTTATGCGAAAAAAAACGCGAAAATTCGATTTTTTTTAAATCGCCGCCATTTTCCGAAATTTGTACCAAACGAAAAACCCATCCGTCATTCCATGACCAAAGGGTCACAGATTGATAATATGCTTTGAATTTGTGTTTCAGATCAACAAAGAGGGGCAGTGATGTCAGCCGTTTACCTCCCGCGATTTGAGGACCTGTTTTCGCGGAGCTGCCACGGCCGCCATTTTGGTTTTTTTTTTCAAAAAAAATTTTTTTAACGTTCTGTATATCACGAATAAAAGCAAGAAAAAACCGCGCTTAAAAAGCTTTACGCGTTTCCCTTAAAAAAAAAAAATAAAATGTAAACACCTGAAATATGGCACTCCAAGGACAAAGTCTCCCTTAAGTCGAATTAACATTTTTAAATACATGCATTTCCTCGGAGATCAAAGTAATGGCACTTGGGTACGTGACTTTCGAGTCCCGTGACTCTCTCGGTCACGTACGGCACTAGACAAGTGCCCGCGCCAGCGTATAAAGGATATAACGATTATGTATATATACTCCTGCACGATTATTATTACTCGAGTACCTAACTATGGGCGGATGACGGGAGAGACCGCGCGAAATATTCCGTCGGTCTCTGTGCTCGTATATCGCGAATTAACTTCTTGCCCGTCTGCCGCGTCCTTATGTAATAACGCCGCGCGCGTATGCGAACGAATCGCGGCTAGTTAATACCGATCTTTCGCTCGCGTTTGTCGAGTGCTACCCTCACCGCTGAGGAATTTTATTGCCTACCTATCCGCTCTCGTACATTGTTGCTGTTTCTCTTATTCGTTACTTTTTTTTTGCCTTCTTCTATTGCCGCTTCTGAGATAAATGCTGGGTATCGTTGTAAAAAAAACAGCTCCCGCGCGTAAGATAAGAGGCTAAATTGTGCAACTTGTAACGTCGGTGGCTTTGCGGTACATGACGTATCGTCGGAGATCTCTATAGGAAAATTTTTATGTATAGATATTTTAAATAGCGATTATATGTATAGATATGTGTAGATATTTATAGATATATTTTAAATATGTTTTTATATTTTAATTTTTTTAAATTATTTTTTATTATTTAATTTTTAATATTTAAAATATTTAAAATTTTTATTATTTAATTTTAAATATGTTTTTAATATATATAATTTTAAATATATTTTATAGATATATTTTAAAGATGTTATATGTATAGATATGTAGAAATATATTTTAAAAAGTGGTTTAAAAGGAAAAATTATTTTTTTGGCGGTACTGAACAAATGCTACGGTGCTACGTTATGAAAAAGTAATTCATACAAAATTTGAGAGGTCTAGACATTTTTTTAGCTATTGTTCAAACGACTTTTAATTTTTTTTTCGATTTTTCGTCGACTTTTTTCCCCGCCAATATACATCATAATAATATAATTAGAATAATTTATCCAACTTATGTTGAGATTTTCGTTGAACGATTGATTTTTTCGTAAATGATTTTGTTTCAATGCTGCCCACTCCATTCGTAGTTTTGTAACCTTTTGAAATTAATGCAAGGTTGAGAAATTCCTATTTCGGTTTCGCTCGAAATATTAGTTATTTTGTCGATAAAGTTTTGTGTACTTTCTCAAACAGAAAATTTAAGAGTATTATGATGGTGAAATGATAGACTTAATACTTTTCTATTCGTGGATAATTTTCGCCCCACAAATTCTTCGATTTCCGACCCGATCAGATAAATCTCGACACTTTCACTATCGTCCAAATCCGCGATCGTTTTTCACATTTTCATTTTTACGTGCACTGTGACGTACCTCAATACAGCAACTACTGGAAACAGTCAAATAAATCGCGAAAAGAACTCACGGACAGTCAGAGAAACAAAAGTGCAGTGGCGTCAACAGCGCCGCGGTTTGTAACTCTCGAATCCTCTCGACTTTGTTTTCTTACTCCAGAACAACATTTTACTCCAAAAAAACACGCATACTTGTCAGACGTTCAGTGATGTAAAGACCGTGTTCTTGTTCATCAAGTGGTTGATATAATTATCACAACCGATCTACATATATTGAATCTTAATCTGCAAATACAAATTGTGTATGGTAAAAGAAAATATTTCAATAAAAATTGTGTATTGTTACAGAAAAAATTACATCAAGACTTACATTGGATCAAGCGCTAACATTTTCTGCATCGACATGAAAAAAATTAATACTCCGACAATCATGAAAAACAACATGAAAAAGGCGTTTGAGCAATAACTAAAAAATTGTTTAGAACCCTCAAATTTTGCAAAACTTTCCTTTTGCTAAAATACTTCAATTTTCCGTTGAGAAAAAAAATCAATTTTTTTAACCACCCTAATATATATATATATATATATATATATATATATATATATATATATATATATATATATATATATTGGGTATTATGATGAAGAACAGCTACATTCGTATTATTCCTAAATTGACATTGTACTATTTCTTTATTTATTATATTACGCCTATTGCTCACTGTGATTATTATAAAGTAACAACAAAAATTATGTAATAATTAATTGTAGATCGTAATTAGTTAATATATTTGCAATGGATACTATTCATTATAAGTGATGCTGAAATTATATTATTTACAGACATATTTATGTTTAGCTATGTTTTTTTTAATAAAAACTTTTTTTTCGTTTAATACAGCACGAATTAGAAATAAATCACCTCTCGAAGCCGAATTGGAAATCACAAAATCATCAACGGCATTATTGGAGATTAAAATGATAAAACGCTGCGAAAAAAAAATATTAATTCGAGAAAAAAAATTAACGAAAAATGGGCCCACTATGAGACTAGTCTTAAAAATCATAGAATGGGTCACTCTATTTTACGAAATTTTTTCGAAAGAAAAAAAAGTGTTCTTTTTAAAAAAATTATTTTCACTCTAGGAGTAAAAAAACGGTGATAATTGATAATTTTTAAATATTTTTCAACGAAAGTACGTTTCAAAATGAAAAAAAAAATTATACAGTGAAATTTGTCGATATCTCAATTAGTTCAAAAGTTATCAGCGTTTAAACGTTTCCAAAACTTCCGAAATGAATATTTTTTTGAAAATTATAAGTCCTAAAAGAGAAGAAATAACAATCTAAAAATTGGTGTGGATATTCCTTTTAAGGGGTACAATTTTACAAAAAAATATCTGCAACATATATCGATCTACATATATACAGCTCTCAATACTGTACAATACTCTATATATATATATATACAGCTACATTTGTATTATTTTATAAATAACGTTGTATTATTGCTACATTTATTTAAGTATGTTTCAAAATGAAAAAAAAAAAAAATAGTGAAATTTGTCGATATCTCAATTAGTTCAAAAGTTATCAGCGTTTAAACGTTTCCAAAACTTCCGAATGAATATTTTTTTGAAAATTATCAGTCCTAAAAGAGAAGAAATAACAATCTAAAAATTGGTGTGGATATTCCTTTTAAGGGGTACAATTTTACAGTAATAGTAATAGTAATAGTAATTTATTTCGAGGTAAACCCTTTCAGGGTGTTTACACTTACATCCTCCCACTACATATTCTTCCCTTTTACATAATATTCTTAAAGCTACTTAAAACTATTTCTATTTCTATTTCTAGCCGTTATTCTAATTGCTTATTTCTATTTTCTCGAAATGCCGTATATACATACAAAGTGCTACTACCGGCTCTTCTTTTAATGCCATTTCAATTTTCCTATTCATTTCCTCTCTTCCCCCGTCTCCCATCCATTCTTCAAAGTTGCCTACTATTCCTTTTTTGATTTTCTCTTTAATTTTCTCACACATACATATGTGGGCTAGGTTTTTCACTTCTTTTCCGCAGGGGTACAATTTTACAAAAAAAATCCGCAAAATATATTGATCTACATATATACAGCTCTCAATACTATACAATACTCTCTCTCTCTCTCTCTCTCTCTCTATATATATATATATATATATATATATATATATATATATATATATATATAAACATATTCCTGCCTAACTGTGTCTATAGGATATTTGCTCTCCAACGTAGGTGGCATTGCACTATATATATGATAATATGATAGACACATGAGCCGTTCACACAGGGTGCCCTTTGGCTCGACGCATTTCTCCAAGGGGCTGACAACAGAGGTGAAATACTACCGAAACAACCGATCTCAGTGTCATACCGAGTCTCCTAGATTTGAGGTACTCAGGTCTCTCAAGTCAGACAAAACATGATTACAGTACGATAAATTTGACTCCAAGCCTTTGCGGTTCAGGCATTTGAGGCCGTTGAACAGTTGTTCGTTTCGTGAGCAGTAGGTAACGGAGCCTACGATGATTCGTCGAGCAAAAGGATTAACAAAGATTTCAATGTTATTGGGAATTTTGTCATTTTGCGCGTGGACGTATGCGGCATTCTTCTGAAAAACCAGCCAATCCTAAATACCTCAAAAACCAAGAGCCTCGGTGTAACATGAACATTGGTTACTTTGGCGCCATCCAAACTCTACTTCTACCCCTTGAAGGCTTTCGTCCAGCTAGAAAGGACCCTGTATACATAACGCGTATAGGTGTCCTGTGATGAATGGATAATCCTGCAACTGTCGATAG
>OZ023314.1:3530517-3553017 GCA_964007375.1 Ophion obscuratus | reverse complement strand
AAGGGGTTAGGCCACTCTAGAGGCCGAAAAAATAGACTTTATGGAGATTTTTTTTTCAGATAAACTACAAAATAAATCGAGATTTCAAAAAGGGTGTTTATTATACAGATCAGTGACTGTATGCAATATTTTTTTTAAGCGATCAATTTGAAAATGGCGGCTGTGCAGTGTTTATCTCAAAACTGCATTTTTTAAGTTGGCCGGAAACACAACTCAGACAATTTTCAACCGATTTACTTGAAATGTTGAATATATCGTGCAAAATACATTGTCTATGGAAGTACGTAGGATTTTTATTATATTGCATAGTTCATTTTTCATTAACAATTATCTGACGATTTTTTAGGCAAATTTTTCACTTTCCAAAAATTTGCCTAAAAATCGTTAATAGCAAATGAACTATGCAATATAAAAAAAAAAACCCTACGTACTTCCATAGAAAATTTGTTTTTCAAGATATATTAAATATTTCAAGTGAATGGGTTAAAAATTGTCTGATTTATATTTCCAGCCAACTTAAAAAATTCAGTTTTGAGATAAACGCTGCACAGCCGCCATTTTGAAATTAATCGCTTAAAAAAAATTATTGTATACAGTTACTGATATGTATGATAAACACCCTTTTTTGTAATCTCGATTTATTTTGTAGTTTTCTGAAAAAAAAAAATCCCCGAAAAGCCTATTTTTTCGGCCTCTAGAGTGGTCTAAGGCCTTAAGGTATGACACTTGATATTTACAACTGTCGGCATTATAACTGTCCACTTTTTCTGTCTTGAAACGAGACAACTTCAATTTGAAACATTTGTTATTATAATTTTTTACTTTCTGAAATGTCAGCTTGCAACACTTGATCCGAGACACCTTGTATATTTGTGGATATATATGAATATAAACATGGTGGGCATCTATTATATATATATATATATATATATATATATATATATATATATATATAAAGGCACTTGACACGGTGCAGCCGCTCTCGCCTGATCAGAGTGCAACGCACTTCACGCTCCATATACAGGGTGATCCACAACTATCAGGGTTCCCTTTGCGAGCATACACGGTACGTCATTGTGAGCAAAACGCTTTTTTCGAAAATGTCATGCGACAAAAATTGGCCGAGATAATCGTGTGCAAAGTCCAAGTGGTAAAGAATAGCACAGCAGTTGCTCACGCGCGCAACAGGCTAGCCGGATCGAGCGCAGCTTCGAATCAACCTTTGGACGAGTAATTTTTTTTTTCGTAATAATCAACGAACACCTAGACTTGCTTTGCAAATCGATAATACGATTCAATCATTTTCATTCGTTATTTCATTATTGAAGAAGAAAAATCGCGCGTGAGCAACTACTGTGTTATTGTCTACTCAGCGCCGGGCTCAGCACGCGGATATCTCGGTCAATTTTCGTCGCATGTCATTCTTAAAAAAAGCGTTTTGCTCGCAACGACATTTGTTCGATATTTGTGACGGCAAATTCTTTTTAACTCGATTTTTTAAAAGTTGTTTCCAGACTAGATGGAGTTTTATTGATTTCAAGATTGCGTTATTCAATCGACGCGTTGGAATTTCAGCACATTTCCATTGTTCGAAAATTTCTTTCATCGTTTCGTGTGCACTTCGACGTATGGTCAGTTTTTCTCTGTTATGCTTGTAAAAGAACAAACTCAAAACTTCTCCGATTTTTATCCGTAATCCGAAGCCATGACTATGTTTAAATGCAATACGTTCGTTAAAAAAAATTCAAATACAAAAAAGTCTAGATAGCCACCTCTAAAAATTGAGTGACCGCGCCCATCTTTTTAGAGAAATTTTGTTTTATCAGTGCCCAACAATAGCACGAGAATCCAGAAAAAATTTTTTTTTTTGAATCAGTCTAATATATATATATATATATATATATATATATATATATATATATATATATATATATATATATATATATATATATATATATATATGTATGTATATGTATATGTATATGTATATGTATATATATATATATATTAGACTGATTCAAAAAAAAAAAAAATTTCTGGATTCTCGTGCTATTGTTGGGCACTGATAAAACAAAATTTCTCTAAAAAGATGGGCGCGGTCACTCAATTTTTAGAGGTGGCTATCTAGACTTTTTTGTATTTGAATTTTTTTTAACGAACGTATTGCATTTAAGCATAGTCACGGCTTCGGGTTCCGGATAAAAATCACATCCAGCAGCTATTTCGTAACAAAAATAAACTCTTTGAAAAAATAAACAATTTGGAAAGATTGCAATATTCACAATTTAAATCCAGGTAGATCAATAATGGCGTCTATACTACTCTCTTTATTCATGTAGATTTATTTATACGCATTAACATTTCGCACTTTTTACGAAAAATTAAATTATAAGCTTTTATTCATAAATCGTATATTTACATTTTCAAAATGCTACACTTATATTATCTTTAAACTCATTTATATTTCTTTCCAGCCACTGTACATAAAATCGCGCATGCCACTGCGCAAGTCACTGCGCATCCGTGGCGCCATTTTGTATTGGCGCATGGCGTTTGTAAGTGGTGTTGTTTTTTTTTTCAATGTGGCTCAAGTAAAGACAATTCTAAACAATGGCTCGGAAAAACGAAGACAACATAATTTGGCTAATCGGCAAGGAAATTCCGAAAATAAGTACCCGTCATTTACCGTCAAATCGGAAAGTTTTCAGTTTGTTCTTTTACAAACATAAGAGAGAAAAACTGACCATACGTCGAAGTGCACACGAAACAATGAAAGAAGTTTTCGAACAATGGAAATGTGCTGAAATTCCAACGCGTAGATTGAATAACGCAATCGTGAAATTAATAAAACTCCATCTAGTCTGGAAAAAACTTTTAAAAAATCGGGTTAAAAAGAATTTGCCCTCACAAATATTGAAGGAGCGTAAATTTAAGAGAGATTTGGACAAACTGTTCAACGTTGCACATTTTCGTTCTGCCCAAAATGTTAACGAACTTGAGCGGTTATTTTTGCTATCACACGTTTCGATTATTTCTCCATTGTGACGGCAACTTCTTTTAAATCCGATTTTTTTAAAGTTTTTTCCAGACTAGATGGAGTTTTATTAATTTCAAGATTGCGTTATTCCATCGATGTGTTGGAATTTCAGCACATTTCCATTGTTCACTGAAAAAAAAATTCAGTTGGTTTAACAAAATGTATCTTTAAATACGTTCAACTTGATTTTTGATTGGCATAACAAACATTTTGTTAATCTAACGATAGTTTTAGTGGTGTGAACTGTAGCTTATTAGCTACGTTCAACTTGATTTTTGATTGGCATAACAAACATTTTGTTAATCTAACGATAGTTTTAGTGGTGTGAACTGTAGCTAATAAGCTACAGTTCACACCACTAAAACTATCGTTAGATTAACAAAATGTTTGTTATGCCAATCAAAAATCAAGTTGAACGTATTTAAAGATACATTTTGTTAAACCAACTGAATTTTTTTTCCAGTGTTCGAAAACTTCATTCATCGTTTCGTGTGCACCTCGACGTATGGTCAGTTTTTCTCTGTTATGTTTGTAAAAGAACAAACTCAAAACTTTCCGATTTGACGGTAAATGACGGGTACTTATTTTCGGAATTTCCTTGCCGATTAGCCAAATTGTCTTGTCTTCATTTTTCCGCGCCATTGTTTAAAATTGTCTTTAATTGAGTCACATTGAAAAAAAACAACACCATGATGCGCGATGTTATGCACAGTGGCTGGGAAGAAATATAAATGAGTTTGAAAATAATATAAGTGTAGCATTTTGAAAATGTAACTACATGATTTATGAATAAAAGCTTATAATTTAATTTTTCGTAAAAAGTGCGAAATGTTAGAGTTTATTTTTGTTACGAAATAGCTGCTGGATGTGATTTTTATCCGTAACCCGAAGCCGTGACTATTCTTAAATGCAATACGTTCGTTAAAAAAAATTCAAATACAAAAAAGTCGAGATAGCCACCTCTAAAAATAGAGTGATCGCGCCCATCTTTTTAGAGAAATTTTCTTTTATTAGTGCCCAACAATAGCACGAGAATCCCGAAGGAAAAAAAAATAATTTTTTTTTTGAATCAGTCTAATGTGTATATATATATATATATATATATATATACACACACACACACACACACACGTACACGAACCACTTACAGCATGTGTAACGCGTCTAGGAAATATACCACCGCCAGATTTTTTGACCCGGAAGCGTTTGACAATTTGCCGAGTGACGCGTACGTTTAATTGAAATGTTTAGGTATGCGGACGCGGGCACAAGTGGCCCGCCACTTGACTACCAACGATAACACCCCGATAAAACGAGCCTTCGTAAAAATTTGCTTCTCAGAAAAAAAAACGAACGCGATAAGCGCCACATCGTGATATTGAATTAAAATTAATTGGCGTAACAAAAATAAGTATTCCAGAAACATCGATAATTATTTTGCCCCGAATACATTTTTACCGAATTATTTCAGTTTTGTGTTTACGGTTTGGCTTGTGGTTCGAAAAAAATGGCGGTGGCGACCCAGGGGGAGGGGGAATTTTTCAATTCCGAATAATCGACCGTCGTGCGTTACGTAATTATCATTAGAATAGATAAAGTTCACGGAAAACCGTGTGACGAACATATTTCACTTTTTTTACGAGGCCCTGTGTCAGTCTCGATAAATTCGTTCCACCCCGGACGCGACTACAAAGAAGCCGCTGGCCGCATTTTTCAGTTCGTATATATTGGCCTTGTATCGAAGTTCCGTAATCTCGTTATTTTTTTTTTTTTTTTTCAAGACCGAGTATCAAACTTTAATGAAATATTCTGTTTTGATTTTTTTTTGTTTTCGTAACGAGCTGTTCGGGTTAACCACGTGCTGGTGGAGCTTTGATGTCGCCCACGAAGTCTTGCGAAACGATGAGATATATGTTCGATATATTTATGATAGAACGACATTAATGTCGGGGAGTAACCTACTTATTTAGCAAGAGTCGAGAAATTTAATGTGTCAGCCGCGGAGACTCTTACAGTAGTCCGAAATTCCTATTCTGATCCGTTCGTGAGCCTCTGAGAAATGAGTGGGCCGCTATACACAGGGTGTCCCATTTATGTCGAAATGTCGAAATAACTCAAGAACAGAGACGCAAATCGAAAAAGCCTGAGACACTCATCGCGTAAATTCACACGAGAAGTTAAACGGCGAGATTAGTTTTTGATTTATTGGAGTTTTTGAAGGTGATTTCAAGGTCAACTTGTTTTTTTTTTTTAAGAAATAGGATCGTATATTTTTCAAGCCGGCATCTTTGCTTACGTGAAAAAGCGGGTAACTTTCGTCTGATTTTTGCTTAATTTGGTCTCTATTTCGAAAATGACAAATGATGTTCGAATAAAATGGCCTTCCGGTGCTCAACGTAAATGAACAGGGCAAATAAATAGTTGATAAAATAAAAAGAGAGTATCGAAATAGTTGATAAAATAAAAAGAGAATATCGAATTTATTTGTATCACTTTGTGATGAAAGTGACATCGTTGAGTAAAAAAATGTCTTATGTTTGTTAATAAAAATGTTAGAAAATGTCCGAAGTGGCCACATGTAAATATGTTTCTGAAAAACGTTAACTTTTATTTTTACGGAATATACGAAGCCGCTATAAAAAATATATAGGTTCCCATTGGGAAAAAAAAGTTGACCTTGAAATCACCTTGAAAACGTCCACTAAATAAAAAAGTTAGCTTGCCAATTTATTCCTCGCTCGAATCCTCTTAAAACGTGTCTTGCGATTTTTCTATTTATTTCGCTGTTCTCGAGTTATTTCGATGTCTCAAGATAAATGGGACACCGTGTATATATTTATGGGTATGCTGTTTGGCAAGTTTGCAGGGATAAATCTGACAGCCAATGTTCCTAATTCCAATTTATGAAGGTTAAGTAATCGATAGTCTAGCGAACCATCTCTTCATTACATGTTATAGCGAAACACCTCTGAATTGCGTCACACAAAAAAAAATACAAAAGAAACTCCCCGCTGCGAAAAAAGAAACGAAAAAGATTTTTTTTTCCAATTTTTCGTTGAATTTTTGCGGTTCGCCAGATGATGAAGAATGTGAGCTTTGTCCGCTGGCCTGTTGGGCTCGCTATCATTTCGAACATCGGGAAGCACGATCCTTTCAGGACCAGCCGTCGTTTCAGGGCAAGACCTCGACGCGGCTCGATAATTGGGATAGGTCAAAAGTGAGGTTCCCCACGGACGCACACAGGCGAATAGCGCGTATTACGCGGATTCCTCGGTACGCGCAATGAGAACAGCTCGAGTGGATCGTGTGATCGAGTACCCGCGGTCTTAATTAAACTTTGTACGCGGTGAATGCGAAGAAGAGGCGGGAGACGATGGCGGATATGACGAAGAAGGAACGGAGGAAGTGGATGGTGGAGAAGAAAAAGAAGTTCTAGCAGAAGATGATGATGCTGATGATGAAGTAGTGGAAGATGATGAAGAAAGAATGGACGAAGAAGAATATGGTAAAGAAGAAGTGGAAGATGATAAAGAGGGAACGGGAGAAGGAGAAGATGTTGGTAGAGAATAAGACATGGAAGCTGATAGAGAAAGTGATGAACAAGGAATGGTTCGAAGAAGATGATCGTAAATCAGGAGCTACTGCTCGTGATTTACATCTCCATCTACTGATACATCTACTGATGCTACATCTACTGATGATACATCTACTGATGCTACATCTACTGATGATACATCTACTGATCCTACATCTACTGATGATACATCTACTGATGCTACATCTACTGATGATACATCTACTGATGCTACATCTATTGATGATACATCTACTGATGCTACATCTACTGATGATACATCTACTGATGTTACATCTACTGATGATACATCTACTGATGCTACATCTACTGATGATGATGGCGTGAAAGATGAGGATAACGAAGAAATCACTATGGCGAACAAGCTGATTACAATAAAGAAGATAAAGAAGGAATAAACGAAGCAGGAGAACCCGACGCTGAAGAAAAATGCCAAGACCATAAGTCCATGCTGAATAAGAAATGGAAGAAGGCAACGCTAAAGATGGCGAATCAGACGTTGAAGAAGAAGCAAAAGAACGCGCAGACCCAAGAAGACCGAGCCAACGAAGAAGTGGAAGACGAGGAAGAAAGGTGCTGCACGTCGATGATGATGGTGATTACGCTTGAAACAACGAGAGACCAAAGGCGGACTGACATGAGCGAGGGGGCCCTCACTCAAGGCGCGTGTGTATTTATGTCGGAAGGAGCCGAGGGAGTTGCTCGCGTAGGTCGTAGCCTCTTGAACTCTGTCGGCAGTTCCGGCTTTGGCTAATCGCGTACTCGCTATTAATGACCGGTTGATAGAGCGAGAGCAAGTGGCCGAGAGAGAAAAAGAGGAAGGGAGAGAGACCCGCTGGCGCGGACATCGCTCGGGGGCATTGAATCGTTGCGTCGAGTGCGTAGCTTTATCATCCGTGATATTGTACCAAGTAGCGTACATACATATCCGACCTCGTTCTCCCCTCCAGGCCTCCTCCCCGGGCGAATCATCCGCACTTTTATCAGCCCCGTCTTCCAGTCATCAATGTCCAACAATATTTCCGCCTCCATCACTGCCACCCCCGGAACTTTTTCAGCCTCCAACATGCCATCCGTCATACATTTAAAAAGCCACCAAATCAAGCTCAAACTGCCATTCGAAAAGACAAAAATGACAGCCGCTCTCGAATTACTAGTTCTCGGACGAAACGTGAGCGTCTGCAAAAGTCTGGGAGTTGGTGAAGAAGGAATGAAAGAATAAGGAGGAGCAGAAGATGATGGTGAAGAAGAAGAAGAAATGGAAGCTAATACTAGGCAAGGGAGAAATGTAAGATGATGAAGAAGGAATGGAAGAAGGTGATTGTGAAGAAGAGCAAATGGAAGATGAGGCAGAAGGGATGGACGAAAAAGATTAGGGTAAAGAAGAAGGAGCAGTAGATGATGATGGCGGAGAAGACGAAGAAGATGATCGCGAAGATGATAATGATGGCGAAGAGAAAGTAAAAGTGGGAGATAATAATGACAAAGAAGAAATGGAAGAAGAAGCAGAACATGATGTTGGAGAAGCAGGAGGAGAAGATGATTATGACGAAGAAGTGGAATATGATGAAAAAATAATAGAAAAAGAGGAAGATGATGGTGAAGAAGAATAGAAGAAGACCTGAAAAATGACGATGGGAAACAAGGAAAAGTGGCAGATCATGAAGACAGAATGAAAAAAGAAGTCGGATAGTGGCGAAGAAGAAGAAGAAGTGGATGCTAATACTGGGTAAGCAGGAGAAGAAGTGTAAGATAATGGAGAAGGAATGGACAAACAAGAATATGATGGTAAAGACGAAGACCAAGGAGAAGATGATCGTGAAGAATAAGTAAGAGCAGAAAATGATGATGGCGATGATCATGCTGATGGCGAAGAAGAACAAGTCAAAGATGATAATAGCAAACAAGGAAACCTGGCAGATGATGAAGACAGTGGAAGCTAATACTGGCTAAGCAGGAGAAGAAGTGTAAGATGATGGAGAAAGAATGGCAAAAGGTGATGGTGAAGAATAGCAAGTGGAACTAGAGCTTGTTTTCTTCCAGGCCTCCTCCCCCGGCGAATCATCCGTACTTTCCCCAGCCCAGTCGACCGTCACCAATGTCCAACAATATTTTCGCCTCCACTATCATCACCCCAAAAACTTTCCGGCCCTCGTACTCACCCCCAATGGCACCCACCGACCATTCAAAAAGCCACTAAATTAACCTCAAACTACCGTTTAAAATACAAAAATGGAAAGCCCAGACTGCTTAGAAAATTCTCTAAAACTTCTAGACCCAGGACCAGTGCCGTTTCGAGCTGATGCCAACACTCGTTACCGTTCGCACCCAGGCACGTAAACTCGTCCAGATTCCGCTATTCCGATTCTCCATTGTTGCACATACTTTGAGTGAAAACTCGAATGACAAGTTCTCGGAGGAAACGCTGCGAAAATCGACGACCGCGATCACGCAGGGTTGAGTAAGAAATTCTTTGCGCCTCGTCATTGTTACTGGGGAACTGCGGCGGCAATGCCTTTGGGCCCTCTTAGCTTAAGTTCTCATTAACGTTGGAGGGGGGCGAGGACAGGCTATCCCGGACATAGATCGATCTGCGGATACCGCGGCTACCTCGGACTCGGTATGCACGCGGACCTGGTGAGGAAGAGAGCGCAGCGGAATCGCCAAGCAGCTGTCCATCGAAACGCGGAGGAACGCGCACCAATGAATCTAGGAATGAGCCGCTCCGGGGAACTGGATTCCACGATGATTGATCCCAGGCCGCTAGGCTGTCGTCACAGACGGCTCTTGCCCCCCTCACCCCCTCCCATCACCCCTATTCGTCGTATTCCACTCTCCTCTGATCGAGAGTTCAACCCTCTCTTTCTATTTGCATCTGACGGCAGCTACGTGGCTTTCTCCACTTTCTTTATTTTTGGCTTTCTTTTTCGTTTCGACGAGTGGCAGTGACGAGAGTTGAACGGTGCAGGAAACGACTCGAATCGCGCTCCCGACCTTGGAAAAGTCAGTCGGGTTCAATGACCAGACTTATTTTCATCAAACTCACTATCAATGAGAAAAATAATAAGGGGTCCGAGCTTGACATTTCCATGACACGATTTTTCGATTTCAATTCATTTTCAATTAAATGAATTCTTGTTTTTTATTTATTGTGTTCTTGTTTAACGTAATTTTTGTTTTGGATTCTACAGCGTGGGGTCGTGATTTTGGTTGGGGCGAGAGGTTTTGTAAGAATTGGGAAAATTGACCGGTGACATTTTTGGTTTCAATTCATTTTCAATTAAATTAATTCTTGTTTTTTTATTTATTATTTTATTATTCAACGTAATTTTTGCTTTTTGTTTTATAGCGTGGGATTGCGGTTTTGGTTTGGGCGAGAGGTTTTGTAAGAAGTGTAAATATTGACCGGGCTGTGACGATTTTCGTGGTCCGCCTTTATGACATTTTCTGTCGGGTGGCCGCATGATTTTGTCATATTCTTATTCATTTGTTAATGACAAATGGCGAAGTTGTTTTTTTTCTAGAAAATCAATTTTTATTCTACAGCTTGGCAATTTTGGAATTTTAAGGATGTCAAAAAAGTACTCGGTCATACGAAAGCTTTATTATTATACTGAAAGTAAATTTTTTAATTTTAATATCGGATGAGCCTGATTGTCAGAAGGGCCTACAGCGATTGGCTATGCAGGAAAGGCAAAACTTTGCTTAAATAATAATGAGGTCGTTGTTTATCGATGTTTTCGAATTTAAAAAGCACTTAAAATTGACAAGACTATGTGTCAGTCGTGAGTAAAATTCCGATCCCGTCATACTAATGCTCACGGAAGAAAGAAATATTCAAAAATCGACTTGTTTTATAGGCCCCAAGTTTATTCAGATCCGTTTAATTATTTTTGTAATTTTTTTTTATAGCTCAGAGATTTGATTTTGGTTGTTGTGGGAGATTTTGTAAGAATTTTAGAAATTGACCGACTCGTGACGATTTTTATGGCATTTTATAATGTATGGCCGAATGCTTTTTTCTTATTCCTATCCAGCTGTTAATAAAAAATCATTGAAGTTTTTTTTTGCTCGCAACTGAATTTTTCCTACAGCTTATCATTTTCGTAATTTTGAAAAAAAAAAACAAAAAATATCCGGTCATACGATAGTTTTATTATCATATTAAAAGTAAGTCCTTATTTCAGACGAGCCTAGTTGCGGAAGCACCTACAGCGATTTGCTATGCAGTAATGGCGGCACTTTACTTAAATAATAATAACGTCGTTGTTTATCAATATCTTTCAATTTAAAAAAAAACTCAAAGATGGCAAGACTATGCATCAATCGCTTATTTTTACACCCGATCTCGCCGGCTGAATACTCTCATAAGAAAAAAATATTAAAAATCGACCTGTTTTTCAGGCCCCAAGTTTGTTCAAACCCGTTAATTTGTCCCTGATTCGTCTTACGCTATTAATGAAGATTCTCAATTGCTATTACATCCTCGAGGCATAACGTTGCAAAGTATAAAATCTGTTACGCCCTCGGACTTCCTCTGCCGAGGATCGGCTCGGTCTTCCAGGTGCTTATAGTTTTATTGGTCGTTATTAGTGGCTGTAGCGCTCGAAACGCACTGATGGCTGCGCGGTAAGAGTATATGGTTTGCTTTATTGTGGTTTAAACTCTTGTACTATTATTTTTGCTATTATTCCAATCTTATTTCTATTTTCAGTTTATTTTATGGCTTGTATTATTAGTACCTTAAGTTTCCACTTTGTATTATTTAAGACGCGTTTTCTCGATTTTGTATCAATTTGTACGCAATTTTCCTAACTGCGTATTATTTCGTACGCTATTTATTTTATTTGTTATATTTTTGTATACAATCCATTTATTATTTTCTCGGCGCAATTTCTTTGCCCACAGATTGATTAAGGGCGCAACGGTCTTCTCTTCCTCCCTTTCTCTCTGTATGTGTAAATATATGTATAAATAAATCATTTCTTGCTTTTTTGAATTAATTATGATTTATTTATTAATAAAATAGTCTCCACCATTTTTAAGGCCATCGAAAACGTCGGAGACTATTTCATTGATTTATATTTTTCGTAGAATTTTATAGATAAATTCTGAACCCTATTACGAAAGGCCAGAAATTATTTTGTATATGTATATACAGGGTGTCCCATTTTAATCTTACACCTGAATTTTCTCGAAAAATATTGCTCGGACGAAATATTGTGTGGAACAAAACTTCTAGGGATTGAAGGGGGACGTTTGAAAAAAAATTATTTGAGGAGCCAAAATTCAAAATGGCGGCGTTACAAAGGCTGACATGTTTTTTTCAAACGGAAACGTAACTTTTTTTATTGCCAAAAAATTTGTCAGCTGAAAACTAAAAACTTTTGTTGAAAAAATTTTTTGATAAAGTTCATAGTTTTCAAGTGAGAACATCATTTTCAATTATTTCAGATGTATCCAGGATTTGTGTGTGTGTGTGTGTGTGTGTGTGTGTGGGTGTGTGTGTGTGTGTGTGTGTTTTTCTGCCCATCGTGATCAAAGTTCGTCAAGGATTTAAAGAAACACGTTTTTGGGCCTGAAAATGGCACAAACGCTATTAAAATGGAAAAAAACTATTTTTCATCGATTTTCCTCCAAAATTTTCTCATGAAATATCGTCCAAATTTGAAAACAAAAAAAAACAAAAAAAAACCAAAATTTTCAACAAAAAAGTTTGATTCTTTTTTTGTTCAAGTGGTCATACATTCGAAAATACCACATTGAGCGGCTTGCCGTGAGACATTTAGTCTAATTGTCCCTACCACCGGCATTTGCGTTAGCCAAAGCGTAGGAGGTTGCATGGCTGATGGCATGAAAATGATGTTCTCACTTGAAAGGAATGAACTTTATCAAAAAATTGTTTCAACAAAAGTTTTTAGTTTTCAGCTGACAAATTTTTTGGCAATAAAAAAAAGTTATGTTTCCGTTTGAAAAAAACATGTCAGCCTTTGTAACGCCGCCATTTTGAATTTTGGCTCCTCAAATAAATTTTTTTCAAACGTCCCCCTTCAATCCCTAGAAGTTTTGTTCCACACAATAGTTCGTCCGAGCAATATTTTTCGAGAAAATTCAGGTGTAAGATTAAAATGGGACACCCTGTATGTATGTATGTATGTATGTGTATATATATATATATATATATATATATATATATATAGGTGTGTGTGTGTGTATATATATATATATATATATATATACAGGTTTTTAACGGTCCAGCGCACATATTTTGCGACCGAGAAAAATAGGATATATTATGATTATTAAAGTCCTCTTCGAAAAAAAATCTATCGAATTTTTGTGATGACTAGTATTTGCCAGAAAATATTGAGCATCCCGGAAGAAAAAACAAAACTCCATTTCCGCCTAAAAAGCTTTTTTCACACAGAATCAAATTCCATCCATCCTCTTTAAAATGCATCTTTGATAATTTTTTTCTCGACGACGTGACGCACAAAAAAGTTTTTCCGGAGAGTTTCCCATTCGGAATTAAATTATCCCCCTCCCGCTGTACTGAAAATAAATTTTTTATTTTTCCCCACTCAATTTTCCCCGAAATCCCCGACCCACCACAAAAATACGTTGTATTTTTTTTTTAAGTGTACTCAAAAACCATTGAAAATCATATTATTCCCAGTCGCAAAATGTTCGCGGTGTCCTCAAAAAACCGTATATCCTTGGATGTTTCAACTCGAATATATTTTTCTATAAAAAGGCTCACCAAAAATAATGATGATAATACTAATAATAATATACGTAACCACGGAATGTTTAACTTGAATTATCTCGAGCGGCAACGAGTTTAACCGAGATCGAAGTGGTCACGCTATGTTCCGCTCAACGTTACCACGAGTCCGATCCTCCAGAGTTGCGTCATCGTCGCAGAGCCGAGCAGGAATGGCTCGGGAAAGCGAATGGGTCAGGGCAAGGTGTTGCAGCGCGAAATAATTCGCCGAGGACGGAAATTTCGTCGATAAGAGATTGACGAACTATTGAGGTAGAGAGTAAGAGAGAAAGAGATCAAGAGAGGAAATCAGAGAGAGAGAAGTAAAGCTGTTGGGAAGATTGGCTCAGAGTTTAGTGCGAAACTCGTGGGCTGGTGGAGAGTCGAGTATTTTTGGCTCGGACCGCCCAGTTGGAGGTGCAATCGCATTCTGCGGTTAAATTCGACGATTCTAAAAGCCAACAACGGCGGCAAGCAAAGAGGCAGAGAAGGATTTAGGATAGAGAGAATGAGAGAGAAAGATGTTGAACCGGAAAGGCCCTAGTAACTCAATCGTCGAGGGATACGTAAATATACGGCAGGTACTCACTGTATTCGGAGGTGTCGTCAGTCGATCCGTTGACGGTTCCATCCCTCAGTATCTGCAGATGGCGATTTTTAATGTACATCTGTATTTTCCTTGAGGCGCCGCTGATGTGACTGAGATTGGCGGACCTCTCGGCCCTGACACCGGCATCGATGTCAACCGGTGTTGCCTTGACAGCACCAACGATCGTGCCGATTGTCCCTAACAAACCCAACCCGGCGCCAACACCCGTGTTTCTACCGCCGCCAAAAGTGGCCAAGTTCGTTCTGACGGGATTGCCAAAAGCAACGAGAAAGAGGATCATTGCAAGCTGAAGATACGAGGCCCGAGTTTTCCTCGTCTCGCGATGCTTTCTCCTCTCTCTCGTCGCCCGTTCGGTCTCCTCCTCGCTCTTGGCCGACACGAGACCGTCAGGTATCGCGGAGAAGCACCGCCACTCGTACTTCGCACAATTCAAAACCCGCTGACTAGATATCCCGTCGACGACGACGAGGTCTTTGAGCCGCGAGGCCTCGTCATCGCCGAAGAGCCTCGTGACGATCGGCGAGGCACGGGCCTCGTTGGCCGTTCGATCGAGGCACGAATGATGCCTCAGGTGACGGCCGATGACCGCCGAAGGTTCCGTCTCCTCCGAGCCGATCGATAAACATCGCCGATCGTACCTACCACCCGACGTTTCCGTGGCCGACGAAAAATCGGCAACGTCGTCCACCTCGGTAATCGCCTGGCGCTTCCTCTCCCGACGCTTGATCCAACGTCGCTCAACGGCATCGCAACGCTTTCGATCGCGAAGCCGCAATCCTCGATCGGCCGGGAACTCGAGGGAAATCGGCAGCGAAGACTGGCCGATCGGCTCATCGCTCAGGATCGCCTTGACGGCTGCCGATTCACTTCCACTGGAGCCCGATGCAGCCGATATTCGCTGGACTAGACGGCTGGTGGAGCGAGTCAAGCAGGATGGCTCGACGCGTTCAACACGGTGCAGCACCCTTGGCCCGCCCGTGTCGATCACTGCGGGCATGACGCTCTCATCAATCCGCCGTACCCGGCACTTTCCTCTCTCTCTCTCTCTCTCTTACTAATCTTCCTTCTCTTTGCTGCCCTACTGCTCTTCCGCCTTATCGGAGCTTATCAGCAGGCTCCCCGATGTGACTTTAGTGATGCCTCAAGCTGAATGCAGCTGTTGTGATGTGACGATGAGTTACCAGGCTGTGATCCAGGAAGCCCCGATAGGTGTGACGAGCCTCGAGCGAACTCGCGACCCCTCGCTGCGAGACGCTCCTTTCCCACTTCCGATATCGGAACATCCTACCGTCAGGAACCTCCGTCGCGCCTTACTCGATCCAACTCGGCTGTGATGTGCCTGGATGTGATGGATTCGATGATCAAAGTTGCGATCAGGCTGCTCTCGAGCTACTCCTCTCTTTGATGCACTCAACACACGGACACAGACACTAAACACAGTTTTTAAGTTCCACTAGTAGCCACGATCACGATGGTTTCCCAATCACAAGAAACACCGGATCGACTCAATCGCCTTAACGGGCTCTTCTGCCCCCTTGGGGCTGCTCCCCGTCAATTTCCGTTGCCAACTCAAACTGCACTCTTCCGGATTTTCTCCTCTCACTCACGCGGTGAACTCGCACTTGGATCCTGATAGCCGCGAACGAAAAGAAACGGCCGGGGATCACCTCGCACCGTTTGTCTTCCAACGGCTATTGTTATCACCGTATGTCTTCACTGGTAACATTCGCGAACTTTGCACTCACTGGTTCTCTTCACCTGTAAACTCCTCGGTTGCCTTCCGCACTCGCTTCGCGAATCACACACGGCTGGAGAGAGCGAAAAGGGAGGCGTTTGTGGTGCGTGTAAAAACCGTTGCACGATCAAATTACGGTCGGTTCAGGCGCCATCGATTTCAACGATCGCCAACGAGACCGATTCCCTCAATCACTCTCTCTCTCTCTCTCTCTCTCTTTCTATCTCAGCCTCGTTTGTCCTGACAGAGCTGCTCCCTCTCTCTCCCTTTTTGCGGTTCTTTGGCTCTTCGGTTATTCCAATCCTTGTTGTGTAACAACGAGTAGGGTGCGACGAACGGGGATGTCACCTGGTGGGGAGAGAAGAACCTCCAGAAGAGAGCAAGAGAGAGAGAGAGAGAGAGAGAGAGAGAGAGGGATCGAAAAAGAGAGCGAGATAGAGAGCGACAGTGTGATTTTGAGGGTCGACGTTGATCAATGAAAATTGGAGCAGCTAGCTGTGAGACCGTTATCAAGAGTCACCAAGAAAGCAATCGAATCTGACGACACTGCGCAAAGACTGGTCCACGCAGTCTGTCTCCTCAAGATTGAAGCACCAACGTTTCACGGGTGGAAAAATAAAAGGGGTGGGGGGGCTCGGGGAGGGGGCAAGTTTATCTCTCGTAGGTCGGATGATGCCGGTGCGGCGTCCGAGAAACTACTGAACGAGCGTGCTCTCGCGGTTCTCTCTTCTCCGGCAGTGGCGGCTCTCGGGTTCGGCCACTTCGACTCTCTCGAGGCCTTCTCTCTCTCTCTCCCTCCCTCTTGGTCTCTCTCGCTCCCTGACGAGCTCCCTCGCTCTCGTGGCTACCAGAGTGGAGACCGACACACCAGCACGCGCCGCCACGCCGAGCAGCAGCAGCAGCAGAAACAGCAGCACCAGCTAAAGCAGCAGTGGCAAACCAGCCCTGGCGCAAGACACTCGCTCCTCTTAATGTGGATTGGATGTCGTTGAGACTTGTGTGTACGTAGAGGTACATGCACGTACACCAGCGTGATTATAAACACGGCAAGCAGCTAACACCCCAATGGAATGGACACACGTGCGAAGATCAGCTCAACAGCAGCCAATGATCCCTTTTGCCTGTCGACAATCGTCAGGTAGTCAACGTACCGCACTGATGCTCACCCCTCGTTTGCATACGCGGGGCTGCCTGTCTCTCTCACGAGGTGTCCGACACTTGCGGAAGTATGCACGATCGCGCAGCACCCTTGGACTTCGTACTGTTCCGTTTTGGGCTCGCCTGAAACGACCACGCCTTTTCATTCCTGCAACAACAATGACAGCTATTGGGACACGAGTGTTATTGGGCTGTTAATTCGATTGGGGATCTCCAGGCTCGGGGCTATGCAGCACACTGGGGAATGGCTTTGGCTGTCCGAGAAGTGTCTGTCTGCGGGTACCCATTGAGGGAGGTACTTTATGTATGGAAACTGGCAATTGGGGCACTGTCGGAGAGGCTTTGTTCATTTGGCTACGGACGGTGGAGGGTGAGAGAGATTGCTTTTTCAGGCGGCGAGGAGTGGGGCACGTGCTGGAGGGACTGGTTGAAGAGGTTTGTTTGGGGTTGGAAAGCTGGGGAGGGAAGGAATGATGGTGGATGTGTTTTTCCAACGTGGCGGGGCTCTGGTTGACACGTTTTAGATGCTTTCGGAAGAGGGCTTGTTGGGATTTAGGAAGCTTGCTGTGGGAGTAGGATAGACTGATGGCTTTTAGGATTTGGTAAGTAAACATGGAACAGTTACAGCCTCACAGTCTCTATAATTTTAGACGTATGAGCATGACATTTCGCGAGTGGATGCCTAGAAGAAGTAGAATCTTGGAACACTTTTGGGGCACCTCTTTAACGAGAAATATCAATGTTCGCTAACTATTTCGGGAGCCCACTGGAAGAGGTTCCTGTGGGTGGAGAATGATAATTGCTGAAGGTTCAATAACAGCTCTAGTAAGCTGCTCTTTCAGGTATTCGAGGCTCATGACTTTTTGGAAGGAGTGGACAGATGGTCCTTGCAAGGTGCCGAAGTTACCATGGTTGAGGCAGTATTGGAAGAGGACCTTCTGCTTCATATATACGATTGTTTGGGATTGTCGGTATTTATTGAGAACGCTATCCAACAGATAACAGATTAAGACTTTTTGATGATGCTTCAGTTTTCAAGCGCCGTGCAAATTGCTTAGGTACTCAATGATCTAGAGGAGCCCTAGTTCAATACATGGCCCAACACGCACTCAACAGGTTTTTCCTTTTGCATCTCTCTCTTCCGTACGTCACCGTTACGTGGGAAATGTACCATCAACACAAGATATCTCGAGAGTAAGGACTGCGGAAGGTGAGGAGACAGCACTGGACGTACCGTTTCTTTGATTCCTTTCACTGTCCGTTGATCTTCTCGGACCTTTGATGCGCTGGGTCTTCTGTCCGGTCTTCTGTCTCTTCCCCGTCTTTAACTTCCGCTGCCTTTTTTCTCAGCTTCTTCCGTCGACTTGCAACACTTCCTCGACTAGATGCCTTCAACGTTCCCCAGTTGATACGTTCTCTGGTCGATGCATCCTCGCGGAGTGGCTAGAGGATGGAGGCACCTTTCTCTCCTGTTCTTCAGACGTGTCCGTCAATCGTCCCAATGACAAGGAAATGTGGCAATCCCTTCGGGCGTTGTCCAAATTAATCCAATCCACCTGGCGGATCGCTACCACCTGCCGACAGAATAATTCCTCAGTTCAATCAACCGGTTCATCCAAAACATGTCCACTCCATTGGCCTAGAATTTCGGTGTTTTGGATCCCAACGTAGGACTTTTGGGGGAATCGAAAGCAGAAGCGAGACTGAGAGAGGAGCAAGAAGTGCGGAACTCCCTGTAGATTGTTAACACTTTTACGAGGGTATGCAGGGACTAGGAGTGGAAATGAGAGAAGCCCGGGTTCATCCTGTGTGGCCGATAATAGCTCCGTCATACGGATGAGCCCTCGAGGAAACGGAGCTCATCGCACTTCGAGATTACATCCCTCGTCCCTCCTCAAACCTCTCGGCGGATTCTACTCACGATCGTCTCGTCCCGCTGCACACCGATCCTCGTTAGTCACTCATCTTTCTTTTCACCTCTTCGAGACTTCTACGAGCTCATAAACGCCCCAAATCACCGCTATGAACCGAGAATGACGCGACCACGAGAGCACCGGACAACAAAGAAGAGGAAGAAGCGCGCAGGTAAGGTATCAGCGATTAGGACAGGCGCCAGTGTCCATATAACGTAAGAAGGAAAGCCAGCAGTACTTCGGATTATGCCGAACCATCAACAAAAAAAGCAGGGTACACTCGGGATCGTTTTACCGTTCGAGCTGATAACGCCACTTTGACGAGCCGTCAATGATGCTCGTCGCGAGAGAGAAAGTGTTGTTGGGAGTTTCTTGGGTATCTTTTTTTTTTCTTCTCTTGGTCTTTGCTGGATATAGCTAGGAGACTTTGGACCCAGCGTTGGAGTGTTCTTCGCTAGGAGGGCGGAAAGTGTGGTACGGTATGGCTCAAGTACGAGGAAGAGTTCTTGGCACAGGTGATGAATCAGCGATCCCAAATTCCTAGCGTCGCTACCTTGGTGCGGAGTGAGTTCTAGGCTGGGGGACTAATCCTTGCCATTGGCTATACAGGTCTCATTGAAGCGATTGGTAACAGTCACGTCAGGTTTTCCCAGTTGGTGTCTTTTTCATCATGTCAGGGGGAATATAAAGGCGGGTTTCAAACTGTTTTTGAGTGTTTTTGAATGGCCATTTTTTAAGGGCTTCAGGCTGTTTTTTGGAGTTTTCGAATGGCCATTTTTTAAGGGCTTACACGTAGCAGAAATACTTCGAAATATCGATTTTTGGTTCTCGACGGATTCTCGAGATATAGCACGTCAAAAATATTTGCTGAACATTCAAAGTCGATCCGTTCATATTGAGGGAGTTATGATTTATAAGTAAGTTCCGCGAACTTTAATCGCGTTTATCTCGAAATTAGTTTATCTAAATAGGTGATCGCGATATCTAAAAAATCAGTATACTGACTTTAGATTCAACTTAAAATTTCAAAAGCTTCTTTAGGATATCAGAAAGCATTGCTTCAACGAAGAAATCTTCCATAGTTTTCTTTTTATCAACGAAAATAGAGCGTTTTACACCGAAAATCGATACTTTCACTTTGGACTGCGGCTATTTTAGAAAAAATTAATATTTTATTAAGGGGGATTTTGCAAAAACGGCGATTTTGAAAAAAATCGATTTTTTTTTATTGCATTTTTTTGAAGTATAAGTATCTGAGAATATGTCCTGAAAATTTCAAGTCGATCCGAACAAAATTGACTGAGATATGAGCGTTGAAAGAGAAGAATCCATTGTGTAAACGACCGGAAATTGAAACTTTAAACGCGTTTTTCTCAAAATGGCATTTCTGAAGTCGGTGACTAAGATTACTCGAACACTGACGAACCGATCTTCTTGAAATTTTGCAGGCTTATTTAATACATAAAAATGTAGTCTTTAATCGTTCGATTTTTTTTTCGAAAAAAAATGGCCGTTTTATAGCCAAAAAACGGCCGTTTTTTTTCGTTAAAATCGAACCATTAACTTTGACTGTCCGCCATTTTGTGAAAAATGAATATTTTGTAAAATCCTTCGATTAAAGACTAGTTTATACTTATATTTGACTAAATCCATCCGCATTTTTTTTTCAGATGATCCACTTCGCCGCAATGTTGGTCACCGCAAACCGTGTATATAAAAACATTATTTCATTGACGGCCATTTGCCACTAAACAATGTAATATTTTTCAATAAAAAAATTACCGAAAGTTCTTCAAGATGTGTTCTTTAAGATGGTATATTGATCGATTAAAAAAGTTTTGTAGTTTTCTTTAAAAAAAATCATGAAAAAGGCCTTTTTTTGCGCTACAAGTGGGGGTAAGGCCTTAAATCCTCCGTCCGAGTACTAGATAATTTCATGCAAAAACCAAATCCGTTTGTTTTTTTTTGTATTTCTGATTATTTGTATCCGAGCAGCAGTAGTCACCACAAAGAACGTTTTTCAAACAGTTTTCTGCACTAATCATTGTATCTACCTCGTTTATAAATATTTTCCAATACAAAAATTGTTAATGATACTTATAACTATAACCTCTTATGTAAAAGAAAAACAAATTTGAAAACCTACACACGTTTTCCCAGAAAAGTGTTAGGAAAATTTCTTTTTTTTTGCCACGAGCTAGGTGTACCCCGTTAAGGGGTACACCTAGGTGTACCCCGTTAAGGGGTCTGCATAAGCTTGAAATTTGAAAAATACAATTTTATCGCACATCATTAACTTTAATTTGCAAGAAGAATTTTGAAATAACTGCAAATTTGACCGAGTTATGACGATTTTTCCGAAGGATCGAATCGCCCACCACGCTTTTTTTTCTCGTTTTTCTCGGAACTATTTTACGGAACGGTTTAAGTCGTATCTCAAAACCTATTAGTCCGATTCACTTCGAATTCGGACAGAGCATAGTTCCAAATATTTTCTATCGTATGGTCCTACGATTTTTCCATATCCATTTATTTCCATTTATTATTCATTTATTTCCATATCCATTTATTAATAACAAATGATTAAAATTAATTCGTTCGGAAAACGAATTTTTTTATACAGCTCGCCTTTTTCGTAATTTCCAAAATTTCTAAAAACCATTCAATCATACGAAAGTTTCATAATCACACCAAAAGTCCGATTTGTCAATATTTCATTCCAGACGAGTCTACTTGCCGGAAGCACCTACACCGATTGGCGTTGCAGCAACGGCGGCACTTTGTTTAAGGGGTTAGGCCACTCTAGAGGCCGAAAAAATAGACTTTTGGGGATTTTTTCCAGAAAAACTACAAAATAAATCGAGATTACAAAAAAGGGTGTTTATCATACTGTATACAATAATTTTTTCGAAGCGATTAATTTCAAAATGGCGGCTGTGCAGCGTTTATCTCAAAACTGCATTTTTTAAGTTGGCCGGAAACATAACTCAGACAATTTTCAACCGATTCACTCGAAATTTTGAATATATCTTGAAAAATACATTGTCTATGGAAGTGCGTAGGGATTTTTTTATATCGCATAGTTTAATTGTTATTAACAATTATCTGACGATTTTTTAGGCAAATTATTCACTTTCCAAAATTTGCCTAAAAAATCGTCAGATAATTGTTTGCGGACGCCTTTTTTCCGCGACATCGGAAAGTGCTGCAGTTTTCACTCTTTTTCTCTTGATCTGAAAACGATTTAATAAGTGTCATTCGTTTACTGACACATTAAGGGGAACGATATACCAAAAAAGTGATGAAAAAGTGCAAAATTGAAAATTTGGGAGCCTTTTTTACTCCAAAGTTCGAATTTTCGACATATTTGACCCCAAATCAATTATTTATTCACACGCTACCTTTGAAACTTCAGGTATATCCTTCCGATAATATTACCGAGAGTAACCTCCCGAAATTTCATCCAAATAGCTCGATAAACTTTTGACCTACAACACGAGCACTTTTTGAAAAAGTACTTTCGAGATAATCGCGTTTAAAGTTTCAACATGTGACTCGCTACCTGACTGCATGCTGTCCCCGCGCTCTAGACTATACGCGATAACTCCGCAAATACTAAATATTTCGAGTTTTCCTTCGGTCAGTAATTCTCTGGGTACCATACTTTCGAAATATGTAAAAAAATCGAT
>OZ023314.1:3523017-3528017 GCA_964007375.1 Ophion obscuratus | reverse complement strand
TGAAAATCATCTGCTTTTGGTTTTTCGCATGCCATTTATACGAATGATACATTTTTAGACCCGGTTTTTTTTTTTTAATCCGCATGGTTATTTGTTTTATCTAAAAAAGTCCTCATTTTAACCTTTAATGTTAAGGGGTGACCGCCACTTGCGATTTTGAAAAAATCGATTTTTTTTTATTGCATTTTTTTAAAGTATAAGTATCAGGAATATGTCCTGAAAGTCGATCCGAACAAAATTGACTGAGATATGAGCGTTGAAAGAGAAGAATCCGTTGTGTAAACGACCGGAAATTGAAACTTTGAACGCGTTTTTCTCAAAATGGCATTTCTGAAGTCGGTGAGCAAGATTACTCGAACACTAATGAACCGATCTTCTTGAAATTTTGCAGGCTTATTTAATACATAAAAATGTAGCCTTTAATCGTTCGATTTTTTTTTTCGAAAAAAATGGCCGTTTTATAGCCAAAAAACGGCCGTTTTTTTTTTTCGCTAAAATCGAACCATTAACTTTGACTGTCCGCCATTTTGTGAAAAATGAATATTTTTTAAAATCCTTCGATTAAAGACTAGTTTATACTTATATTTGACTAAATCCATCCGCATTTTTTTTTACAGATGATCCACTTCGCCGCAATGTTGGTCACCGCAAACCGTGTATACAAAAACATTATTTCATTGACGGCCATTTGCTACTAAACAATGTAATATTTTTCAATAAAAAAATTACTGAAAGTTCTTCAAGATGTGTTCTTTAAGATGTTATATTGATCGATTAAAAAAGTTTTGTAGTTTTCTTCAAAAAAATTCGTGAAAAAAGCCTTTTTTGGGGTACAAGTGGGGGGTAACGCCTTAAAGAGGCTGGTCAGGATCAGGCCACAGTAACGGGTATAAAATCATGTGCGAATTTAACAATGTTTTTTTTTTCGTATTTCGCAGACGCTATAAAAGGCAATTTTCATGATTTTTTTTTAAGGGATTTATATCATAGGTATTTATGTAAAAGTTGTTACACTTAATAAATACACTTTCGAAATACACAAAAAAAATGATTCAAATGTATTTATGTAACCGAAACAAACTTTAAACGCGTTTTTCTCGAAACAACGTTTTTCGACGGCTTGTTGATAAAATCTTCGAAACTACTGAACCGATCCTTATGCAATTTTAACCGCATATTCTTTAGAACTACAGCTATAGCTCATATCACGGATTTTTAAAATTTTTGATATTTACTAATTTTTTTTGCCAAAAACGGTGAAAAAAACACGTTTTTTTTGTTTTTTGGAAAAATTGTCCGCCATTTTGTTATTTTTGCATATATCAGAAATCGTATGATATGCGCTACAGCCATTAACATACTGAATCTTAAACCATTTGATTTTTTTGTTTCGGATGATCCATCCCCGAGATTTCATCAACAGCGCAGACCTACAAGTTTCTTGGGACATTTTTTTAACTACCATTTTCGTCTATAAATAGTGACTTTAATAAATAAAACATTTTTTAAATGTATTTCGAAAGTGTATTTATTAACTGTAATAACTTTTATATCAACATCTATAATATAAACATATCAAAAAAATTTATGAAAATAACCTTTTTTTGGCGTCTAAAATGAGAAGACCCTTCTGCCCGAGGAATCATCGTAGATTGCGTTACCTACTGGTCACGAAACGAACAACTGTTCAAAAGTCTCAAGTGCCTGAATCACAGAGGCTCAGCGTCAAATTTATCGTACTGAAATTGTGTTTTGTCTGACTTGAAAGAGCCGAGTATCTCAAAAACTGGGAGACTCGGGGTGACACTACGATAAGTTGTTTCGGTAACATTTTACCTCTGCTGTCAGCCCCTTGGATGAATACGTCGAGCCAAAGGGCGCCTTGTGTATTAGGCTTACGTATCCATTATACATATTGTTAATTATTCCTCCATTACAGAATTTCCTTCTCCCAAGACAGAATCCCCTTCTGTTAGTACAGAATTAAATTGTTCACTAAATCTTTCCTCATCAAGAGCAAGTTGGTATGATCTTAATTTACGGAGAAACCAAAAAAATTCAACACAAGCGGCCATCGTGTATGCTGAGCCTTATCTCGATCGTCATACCGTAACATCGTCGCCTTTGCGTTACACATTTCGAGCACTTTTTATAGGAGTAAGTGTTTGCACCGTTTTTTACATTCATTATTTTCATCGATTTTTCATACTAAATCTTGATCGATCATCTTGAAATTTGGTGTGTGTGTGTGTGTGTGTGTGTGTGTGTGTGTGTGAACTTATTTTTAGTTCTATAATAAAATTTTGAAAAAAATAGTCGTGCCATTTAAAAGAATGGAAGTAATGTTGAAATCCTCGAAGTGCCACCACTCGATGACCCCAAATAAACTATGCAACGTTTGCGGGAAAAATGTTCTCCTAAGTCTAATAGGATAGAAAATATTTCTACTGGTAATAGTTGATGCCTCACCCTGTATATAAATATATCAATATAACTTATTTATATAAATATAAACATACATACGTACATACATACATACATACATACATACATACATACATACATACATACATACATACATACATACATACATATATATATATATATATATATATATATATATATATATATATATATATATATTAGGGTGTGCGAAAAAAAATCGATGCTTTTTTTTCTGTGGCATCCACCAAAAAAAGGTTAATTAAGGTAAAAAATGAAGAACGCTCGAAGGAGAGCTCAAAAAAAAATTATTTCGAATGGCGCATTGCATTTGAATATTTTCCATAAGAATAACCCAGGAAAATATTGGGATTTCTGAATGTGGTAGTGCAACTCGTCAGGAAAAAATCACACAAAGATGTCATTAACGTATTCTCATGGAGAATTGAATTTCCAACAAAAAAAGTTTTTACGAAAAATGAGCTCAGAACAACTGTTCAAGTGGAATCGCTGTCTGAAATTGAATTAATAGAAAAAAAAAAAAATCGAGAGGCTGTAAAAATCGAATTTTTCGCTTTGCGAAAAAACTTTTTGGGTTTTTTTTGTAGAGAATGTTCTGCTCTAACATACAATTTGCATGGAATCGTTCTCAAAATATTTCTCTGATACAAAAAAGAATCAAGTACAACAAGAAATATAAAAGACGCGACGTCCATCATTGATCGTGTTTCGAAAAGTTTTATTGAATTAATTTGGTTTAATAAGATAAAATGATTTGTTTTTACATTATAATGCTTGATAATGATCGTTCCTTTTTTAAGAGTCTGTGTGTTGCAATTAGGGTATTTCTGTCGATGATTTTGCACTACGCCCAATAAATATTGTAGCTGCTCTTCGTTTTTGTTAATGAACCGTTATATGCTTCTATCAAAGTGACACCACGTTCGGCTACGTTATTAACGACTTTTCGATTTAAAAAAATCTAAGCAACTCAAATAAGTGGCATTTTCCGGCCATAATTCAATATTTACTCTCAGAAAATCATGAGGTAAATTTAATTGCTGGAAAAGAAATAAGGATTCTTGAGTAACGAAATCGCTTATGTCTTCTTTCAGCACCATTTCCCAATCATTTTTTTTTAAACAATTACTCGCTCGGAAGGATTTTTGGATTTTTCTCGAGATTGCAGAGCTTGTACCATTTTTGCCTTCACACTTATCGGCACAGCATCGTCAAAAAACGACAAAGCAACAATTTTCTCGTTAAAGTACCACAAGTGACTAGCTAATTTCTCGAGGCAGCCTCCCCTACTATAGGATTCACTTCGCAATAACGAATGATATTTTGTAGCAGGGACAGATCTTGATTTGGGGGAAAAATGTTGCGGTATCCTGTTCGTGGCGCTAACGTGAAGCTTGTAATTTTGCACTACGAGCTACCGCATGCTGCCGCCAGGTGGCAGCGTGTGCTAGGGCGCGCACGCCGCTTAAATAAAAAAATTAATTTCAGACAGCGATACCACTTGTACGGTTGTTCTAAGCTAATTGTTCTTTTTTTGGAACTTTTTTTGTAGGGAATTCAATTCTCTATCAGAATATCTTAATGATATTTTTGTGAGATTTTTTTCTGAAGAGTTTCACTACGACGTTCAGAAGTGCCAATATTTTCCTATGTTATTCTTATGGAAAGTATTCAAATGCAATGCGCCGTTCGAAATAATTTTTTTTTGAGCTCCCCTTCAAGGATTATTCTTTTTTTTACCGTAATTCACCTGTTTTTGGTGGATGCAAATGAAAAAAAATTTATCGATTTTTTTCCGCACACCCTAATATATATATATATATATATATATATATATATATATATATAAGTATCTCGCTTATTCATGAAGATAAATAAGCCTGAGAACGTGACGATCATTCGTGGCCTGAAAAATCAGCCCAAGGCCGCGCGCCTCACAACGTGTCGTGAATGTTACCTCCTTTCTTGATCGCAATTTCCATACATACACGACTCTGCACGGGGGGGGGGGGTCATTTGTTATTAGCAATTATCTGACGATTTTTTTGGAAAGAGAAAAATTGGCCTAAAAAATCGTCAGATAATTGTTAATAACAAATTAACTATGCAATATAAAAAAAATCCTACGTACTTCCATAGACAATGTATTTTCTAATATATATTCAACATTTCAGGTGAATCGGTTGAAAATTGTCTGAGTTATGTTTCCGACCAACTTAAAAAATCCAATTTTGAGATAAACGCCGCACTGACGCCATTTTAAAATTAATCGCTTCAAAAAAATTATTGTATACATACACTGATATGTATGATAAACACCCTTTTTTGTAATTTCGATTTATTTTGTAGTTTTTCTGAAAAAAAAAATAATCTAACGCGAACGTACTCAGACGGGTGAAAATCGTGTTTGCTTATCGCTCCTTCAGGCTGCGGAGGTGGCGGCTGACAAGGTGCGCAACGAATGACAATCACGCAGGAATGCACGGACAAAAAACGAGAACGAGAGAAGGAATTTCAAAAACGAAAATAAAAATAAA
>OZ023314.1:3513375-3522817 GCA_964007375.1 Ophion obscuratus | reverse complement strand
TCTCTCTCTCTCTCTCTCTCTCTCTCTCTCTCTCTCTCTCTCTCTCTCTCTCTCTCTCTCTCTCCCTCCCTCCCTCCTCCCTCCCTCCCTCCCTCCCTCCCTCCCTCCCTCCCTCCCTCCCTCCCTCTCGTTAAAGTCTTCTATTTGCCACTTTGATCTTCGCGCGTTGTAACGAAACGTTTATAATAATAAGATGATAATGATAGGGCGGTTTTCGCGTGTACGCCTTTGCGGGCACGTATGGAAGGTGTACGCGAGATGAGAATGTCCTCGAGGTATTTACGGTGGTATGAGTTTTTCGAATATTTGCCAACAGCCGATGACAAATGATACAATGTATTTTTTATTCTTTTATTTTCATTGATTTTCTATTTTTATTTATTTATCATAATTATTTATTTTCTCTGTTTATTTATTTTATTTTATTGATTATATTCATTTGTTTTACACATATAATTTTATTTTTCTTTATTTATTTGTTTTCTATATTTTATTTTATTTTCCACATTTATTAATTTTATTTTATTATAATATATTTTATATATTATGGAGCACTAGCTTTAGCCGCGGCTTCGCCCGTGATTTCAGAGGTTCGATTGGCTCTTCCAAACGGAGGACATGTACTTTGCCATCAGAGCAACACATAGCTGGTGTTTCATCATTTCACTTTACGGCGGGGTAAAGTTAATTCGGCGAAAAAAGGCATGTTTTAAGATTTTTTTTGGCGTAACGAATAGTGTTCGTTTATTGAAAAATTTACATATAATAAAGTAACATTTGAACAACATTCTCCTAAATTTGCATTGCAAAATATTCAAAATTGAGCGAGTGAAAATTAAACCCCGGAGGCGCATCGAAAAAAAGTTGGTTTGGCGTGTGTGCACCATAACTCGCAACAGAATCATTTGAAACAAAAAATCAAAATGCATTTGTTAAAGGAGATGTTTCTCGAGTAATGACGGGAGGATTTTTTTTTCGATTTTTCGATTTTTCGTAGCACTTGAGAGCCAAAAACCCGATTTTCGCTAAAAAAAATCGGCTAATTTGTTGTTGAAAAATTCGTAATGCTTAAAAAAAAAAAAAAAAGCTCTCGACAATACCTGGTGAATTATGTGAAGAAGTACTGTGCAAAATTTCAAAGCGATTGGTCCAGTAGATTTTGAGTTATCGTGCACACGGACTTCAAATATGACAAGTCTCAGAAAAACGGTTTGAAAAAACGCAGAAGAGAAGAGAACGACATGGAGCAATAGACGCTCAAATACTCACAACTTCGTCAATTTTACTCCGATCGACTTGAAATTTTAACACAATATTCTTGATGTATTATGCATTCATTTAAAAAATTTAAAAAATGAAAAAAAAATGTTAATTCTTTACTCGCCCTTAAAGCTCTGCAGTGTTGGAATTAATGTAGCTGCATAACTACGATGAAGGTAGCTATGCAGCTACTTTCGTATCTCGATTTTGTTTGTTTCGTCATCTGTCAAGAGAACCCACGCAGAGAGGTAGAGTATGCCATGGGAATAACAGCTATGAATGTATCCTTATAGCGACTCTTTGATGTTCTATAATGGAAATTTTCGAAACTAAACATTTAAGTGCCAAATTTCATCACTATATTCTAGAATACTCCAATATTATAATTATAATTGTGAAAATATTAGATACTATAATCAAAATAATCCTGTTTTATTCCAAGTTATACTCTACATATGTGCCAAATTTCAACATTACATTCGATTTGACTCGGAAAATTATTTATAATTCTTATATTAGTTATAGTTGGAAAATATTGGATGGTAGATTGTACATTAGTAAAATATTTGATAATATATTATATTCTATTTAAATTATATTTATTTCGTTTGTATTCTATTATAATTCGAATTTCATCATTACATTCGATTTGACTCGAATATTATAATCAGAAAAATATTAGATGTTAGATTCTACATTGGTAAAATATTTGATAGTATATTATATTCTATTTAAATTACATTTATTTAGTTCGTGTTCTATAATAATTTGAATTTCATCATTATATTCGATTTTGAGTACAATATTATAATTAGAAAAATATTAGATATTAGAATAAAAAGTATTCTATGTGTTAATCCAAGTCATAAGCTATCTACATGATTGAAATTGCATTTAAATCTGTCAAGCCGTTTTGGGGGCCGGGTCGAAATTCCCAACTTTGAATGATCAGAATGCTCAAAACTCCGCAAGAATACTACTCCAAAAGATCAAAACTTCGAAAGAATTTTACACGCAAGACCAAAACTCCGAAATCTGAACAAATTAATTAAAGTCAAATTAATTCGGCTATGGAAGTTGTGAAAGCTTCAATACTTTTAAAAAATCGACGAATTATTTCAAGAATTTGTTTTTATTAAGAAGTGATTTTACGTCCATTTTGAAATTTGTTATTTGTTAAATCATGTAGAACGTATAACATTGTCTAGACAAATTTCAAAATTGAGGCAAAATGACTTCTTAATAAAAAAAATCCTTGAAATAATTCGTCGGTTTAATCAAAATTTTGAAACTTTTCAAACTACCAAAGCCGAATTATTTTTACGGTGTTCAGATTTTCGGCAATTCGGTTTTTCGTGTAAAATTCTTTCGGAGTTTCGAGCGTTCTGATAATTCAAAGTTCGGAATTTCAACCCAGCCCCATCTTGAATGTCGGAATATTAAAATTGGGAACTTTATACCGTCGGAGCATTCAAATTTTGGAATTTCACCCCCCCCCCCCCTCCTCCCCTATTTTAGCGTGTCCGAATAAGAAACATACCGCAGACTTTCAGATTAAAAATATTTGTTACGATTTTGTTATTTCCATCTAACGTTGGCTATTAGCACATCCGGCTATATTGAGGACGGCCTTTGAAGGTTTTTCTGGTAAATTTTCGGAAGTTGGGGCTTCTGCTAGAATCAGGCTAATTTTTGTTTGGGTTCCAAAGAACCCCAAACAACACCAAACAACCCCAAACAAAAATTAGCCTCATTCTAGCAGAAGCCCCACTTCCGAATATTTACCGTTTTTCTTTTCAGCTGAATCGTTGATTCCAGGGGCTGGGCCTCGAAACGACCTTCATATGAATATACTTGACACCTATCCAAAAGTCATTTTGAAGACTACTGAAAACTGGCTACTATGAGGACGACTCTTGTAGAATGTCTTTAAAATCACCTTCCCCCGTACGTATATGGGGAATATTATTTCACACACGTTGTGGCCGCTAAATAGATTCATTAAGGTCCGTTTGATAAAACGTTTCTCCATATGGTCCGGTCTCCATCATCCATCAAGCCTCCTTCTTCTTCATTGTATATATATATATAGATATATATAGATATATATATATATATATATATATATATATATATATATATATATATATATATATATATATATATATATATATATATATATATATACAGGGTGTCCCATTTTAATCTTACACCTGAATTTTCTCGAAAAATATTGCTCGGACGAAATATCGTGTGGAACAAAACTTCTAGGGATTGAAGGGGGACGTTTGAAAAAAATTTATTTGAGGAGCCAAAATTCAAAATGGCGGCGTTACAAAGGCTGACATGTTTTTTTCAAACGGAAACATAACTTATTTTTATTGCCAAAAAATTTGTCAGCTGAAAACTAAAAACTTTTGTTGAAAAACTTTTTTTGATAAAGTTCATAGTTTTTAAGTGAGAACATCATTTTCAATTATTTCAGATGTATCCAGGATTTGTGTGTGTGTGTGTGTCCGTGTTTTTCTACCCATCGTGATCAAAGTTCGTCAAGGATTTAAAGAAACACGTTTTTGGGCCTGAAAGTGGCACAAACGCTATTAAAATGAAAAAAAAATATATTTTATCGATTTTCCTCCAAAATTTTCTCATGAAATATCGTCCAAATTTGAAAACAAAAAAACAAAAATTTTGAACAAAAAAATTTGATTCTTTTTTTGTTCAAGTGGTCATACATTCGAAAATACAACATTGAGCGGCTTGCCGTGAGACATTTAGTCTAATTGTCCCTACCACCGGCATTTGCGTTAGCCAAAGCGTAGGAGGTTGCATGGCTGATGGCATGAAAATGATGTTCTCACTTGAAAACTATGAACTTTGTCAAAAAATTTTTTCAACAAAAGTTTTTAGTTTTCAGCTGACAAATTTTTTGGCAATAAAAAAAAGTTATGTTTCCGTTTGAAAAAAACATGTCAGCCTTTGTAACGCCGCCATTTTGAATTTTGGCTCCTCAAATAATTTTTTTCAAACGTCCCCCTTCAATCCCTAGAAGTTTTGTTCCACACAATAGTTCGTCCGAGCAATATTTTTCGAGAAAATTCAGGTGTAAGATTAAAATGGGACACCCTGTATATATATATATATATATGTCGATTACATCGATCAGCGGGTGTGAAAAAATCTCCAGCGGAAAGACTTCCCTGTGGAATTGCCGCTGGCATCGTTGAAAACTCAATTCCGAAATTCCAAATTAAGACACATCGGAACCCGATGGGTTTTGTTCGTGTCTTTAGTTTATCTTGTTGCTACATTTTTATTCTTTCATTTTTTATTTTGCTTTTTTTCTCATTTTATTTTTTTCATGAATCCCAAATTAGCCATTCGGCCGTCGATATACTTGCGAGGTTATATATCAAATTCTCTTCCCACGCGCATTCGTTAACTTTTGCCGACTTGGCCGTATTTTTTATCGGCTCCGAACGAGAGAGAGAGAGAGTTCTCCAAATTGAATTTAAGACTGCCCGGGATACGAGACCGGACAATAAATTATTGCAAATTCGACGCTCGAATTTTCGGTAAAATCTCCGCCTATTTTCTCGATCCTTCGGTCTCTCTGATATATTTTTCTTCTATTTTATTCCCGCGGTTTTTTTTTCACATTTTTCCCATCCAATTTTCAACTCTTTCCATTGGAAAAAAAATTATTCCCTAACTGGTCTGTATTGTTAAAAAAATTTTTTACTTTCGATTTTTTTTTCACTGCCAAGCGTGCCAGAGCGAAAGAGTTAAAGAAAAATCTCCTTCGCCTCTCGCCGGCCTTGTGATTGATGAAAGTGATCGGTCAAAATCGTGACACGTACGCGCAAGGAATGAAAAAGTCACGGGAGTTTCGTTGACGAAAATTGAAAGACCCGTAGCGTCATCGATACGTCTCTTGCCCATTATCATCCCCGAGAAACTAAAAAAAAAATCATGTTTTTATGACCTAACGCGACCACCCCAGCGGCGTCGTGATCCTATCCGCCACGATTAATAATGAAAAACCTCGGGGAAAATTATTAGTCTGGTATGCGACCAAAGAGCACTCTCGTAATGGAACAAATATATGTATATATATATATAGATGTGCGTGCAAGTCTCCTTGACACAATCTTATACACCAATGAGATACACATATATACGAAAGAAAACGATGAGAGATGGAGGCGGCCAAGAAGACTGGGGCGACACAAGCACTTGACAAATTGCTCTGAAACCGTCGGTCATACGAGTCACTCGACTTTTGAACCGTAAAAAAAAAAAAAATCAAAATCCAATCTCCGCGACAAGGGCGAGGGAAAGGGCTCTTGTTGTGGAGTCTTTCGAGAATCGAGAATAAGTGTATGCGTGTATGCACTGATGGAAGCTAATATATTAGTACCGTTGGAAAAAAGGCTGATGATTTGTAGGAGGCACTGCTAATGGTTCGTTAAAATATCTGTGTATATATATATATATATATATATATATATATATATATATATATCACGAATTACCCTAATATATATATATATATATATATATATATATATATATATATATATATGGGTCATTCCATGTCAAATCGACAAATTTTTTACCTGACCCCCTTTGATTTCGCTGAAAATTTTCTATCTTTTTCTACCCCCCGAAAGTTATTTTTCAGAATTTTTTCAAATTTTTTTTCCCGACTCAAAAAAAGTTATGAATTTTTGAAAAAAACCGCTCTTTTATTTTTAAATTGCCAGAACTTTTTCAAAAATTGACCGTTTGGGAACTTTTTTTTTTCAAAATTTTTGTTTTTAAATGTAGTTTTCGAAAAAAAATATGAAAAAATTTTCAGAATCCCAGATATATGAAATATTTTAGTTTTTTTGAAAAAACCGTAATTTTCTCAAAGTCCGACCGTTTTTTTTGCTCTAAAAATACTTCAACTAATTCTGCAATGATCCCCGTTAATCAAAAGATGTGACGACAATCGCTTCTAATTTTTTTTCTTGATTATAAAAAAAATTTTGTTGAATTTTTGCTGATTTTATATAACTTTGTTATGAAATTTTTTTTATTTCCTCGTGAAACCTCAAAAGTTGAAAAATAAAATTTTATTGGAGAATTTCAAGTGATTATCGTCCAAGAAATTGTTATTTTTAAAAAAAATATATTTTTTCTCTCATTGACGTTATTTTTTTACTCTTATGGACGTTTTTTTTTGGTACTGAAATATGACAACTTCAAAAATACAATGGGTTTAAAAGTTACCTCCAGTTGATACAATGTGATAATTTAAGAGCTATCGATTGTCGGTAAAAAAGATATCATCTACATTTCATTTAAATAATATGGAGGTTATGTTTTCAGAATAATTACATTGTCGTTGTGTTCATCATGTCACGTAGACTTACTATTGCTAAATAAAGTACCTATTATTTATCATAAAGTGCTGTTAATTTATATTTTGTTAACGAGTGATTACAATGCCGAAGTTTTTTGATCGATGTTGCAATCCATTTAATTTGGAGAAGCATAGAAAAAAAATATCCCTGCGAAATTTACCGGAGCATTTAGCAATTCGATACAATTTGTCGACTGATGAGCGAATATGTAGTTCATGTTATAAAAAAATGCTTCAGCCCTCTGTTGACAATACTTCTGATGAAAGTTAAATAAAAGATAATATAATTTGAACACATACAAAAAAATGTTTTTAATTTATTTAAAGATGTTAAGAGACGGTGAATTTATTTAAGAGTATGAAAAGTCCTTTTTTTTTACTTTTTTGAAAAAAAATAACAATTTCTTGGACGATAATCACTTGAAATTCTCCAATAAAATTTTATTTTTCAACTTTTGAGGTTTCACGAGGAAATAAAAAAAAATTCATAACAAAGTTATATAAAATCAGCAAAAATTCAACAAAAATTTTTTTATAATCAAGAAAAAAAATTAGAAGCGATTGTCGTCACATCTTTTGATTAACGGGGATCATTGCAGAATTAGTTGAAGTATTTTTAGAGCAAAAAAAAACAAAAAAAAACGGTCGGACTTTGAGAAAATTACGGTTTTTTCAAAAAAACTAAAATATTTCATATATCTGGGATTCTGAAAATGTTTTCATATTTTTTTTCGAAAACTACATTTAAAAACAAAAATTTTGAAAAAAAAAAGTTCCCAAACGGTCAATTTTTGAAAAAGTTCTGGCAATTTAAAAATAAAAGAGCGGTTTTTTTCAAAAATTCATAACTTTTTTTGAGTCGGGAAAAAAAATTTGAAAAAATTCTGAAAAATAACTTTCGGGGGGTAGAAAAAGATAGAAAATTTTCAGCGAAATCAAAGGGGGTCAGGTAAAAAATTTGTCGATTTGACATGGAATGACCCATATATATATATATATTAGGGTAATTCGTTTCAGGGCAACTTTTTTTGACTCATCGTGCCCGAAAACCTTTAGTTGATACCCAAAAATGAAGTTTCGTGAAAGGGGGGTGTTGTCAAAAAATATTTAGAGGTCGCGAATTAAAATTGAAGGTTTCCCATTTGATTACCATTGAAAAAAATGTTTTTCTCATTATTAGTGTTACCATTCCGTGAATTTTGATATCGCGATATTTTCCAAGTGGGTTCTCGTAGGAAATATGATACTCCACAATAAAGTTCATTGAGCCATCGCCGTAAATTCAAACGTTTTAGCGGCATCATTATTTCAAGTGAATATTGTGCAAAATATCTATTCAAACGATTGTAACGCCTAAGCTATTAGATATATCGAAAAAAATTCAGATGAGAACTTTGTAGAGAAAGTAATTTTCTACAAAAAAGTCTTATAAGCCGAGACCGAAAATTCAACTCTTTCTCAGCTATAGGTGGATGAAGTAAAATAAATCGATTTTTTTTTAAACAAAAAAATCTATTTATTTTACTTCATCCACCTATAGCTAAGAGTTGAATTTATGGGCTCGGCTTATAAGACTTTTTTGTAGCAAATTACTTTCTCTACATAGTTCTCATTTGAATTTTTTTCGATATATCTAATAGCTTAGGCGTTAAAGCCGTTTGAATAGATATTTTCATACAATATTCACTTGAAATAATGATACCGCTGAAACGGTTGAATTTACGGACATGGCTCAATGAACTTTATTGTAAAGTATCATATTTCCTATGTGAACCCACTTGGAAAATATCGCGATATCAAAATTCGCGGAATGGTAACACTAATAATGAGAAAAACATTTTTTTCAATGCTAATCAAATGGGAAGCCTTCAATTTTGATTCGCGAGCTCTAAATATTTTTTGACAACACCCCCCTTTCACGAAACTTCGTTTTTGGGTACCAACTAAAGGTGTTCAGGCACGATGGGTCAGAAAAAAAAGTTACGCTGAAACGAATCACCCTAATATATATATATATATATATATATATATATATATATGAGGTATTCCAGGTGAATCCGGGGGGCTTTTTCCCAGGCACCTGCCAATTCCATTAATTTTTTTAAATATCATTCCATTGACTCTGAAAGACACCCTGATTTTTTTCACATGTTCGGAAACAAGCCTCAGTGAAAAAAAAAATTTACTCCGAAAAAAAACGCTCCGATTTAAAAATCTGACAAAATTCCCAAAAATGCGTGATTATATGTAAAAATTTTCAAGCTATCCCCCCCCCCCCCCCCCCCAGTGGAAGTATGATTTTTATGTGCTTTGTGAGCGATTAACGTTGAAAAAAATCCGAAAAATGACTGCTAAGTGTTCAAGGTCTATGATTGTGATTGGGTTATTCAAAAATGGTCAAATAAATGCATTGTGGGTATCAAAATATTTAAGTATTCGCCCGAACTAAGCGGTTCTTGAATTTTTGCGGGTTTTTTCAACGTTAATCGCTCAGAAAGCACAGAAAAAATCATACTTCCATTGCGGGAGATAGCTTGAATATTTTTACATATAATCACGCATTTTTGGGATTTTTTTCCGATTTTTAAATAGGGGCGTTTTTTCGGACAATTTTTTTTTGAGGAAGGGTTGTTTCGAAAAATGTAAACAAAATTCAGGGTGTCTTTTAGAGTCAATGGAATCAGATGAGGAAAAATAAATCGAATTTGCGGGGGTCGGGGAAAGAGTTTACCGGATTCACGTGGAATACCTCGTATATGTATTTTTTTGGGT